>JARFOD010030779.1:0-10614 GCA_031763545.1 Mopalia muscosa
ATGGCCCACCCGCTCCCTCACGGGGCACGAAATATTTAGAAGAAAGAAAGAAAGAAAAAAAAAAACAAACAATTTTGTTTTGCCAAAGACATAGGGAAAAGTAAAAAATTCCATCAAATGCAACTTCTTATTTATTTTGAAGCGAAGTTTGCTGACATCGTTCATTTGTATGGTTGGGGTTTAACACAGTATTAAGGGTTAGTCACTCCAATGATAGCCACAAACCCAATGGTCAGAGGAAACCACCCCTGACGACTAACAAACAGAACATAGAGCAATTACCAGACACAGTACTATCACACCACAAATATCAAACATTTTGATATCCTTCCCAAGGATGTGTGAGAAAGACTTTAAAATATAATGATTGAAACCACTGAATAGCTGTGTCGCAAAAAAGGATAAAAGGAAATACAGACAGTGTTTTGCTATCTAAATAAATTCTAAGATTATCGATCGTACCTTTTATAGAATCTGTACTATGGTCAAAATTTGGATGGTTTGAACGACTACCGGCTTCTCTAGCCCAATCAAAGTCAGCCGAGTCATCGTTTGTCCATGAGCACCAGTCACTCTCAAAGTCACATCTAAAAGTTGCGGCTGAACCAACAAAAAGGTGTACAATGGAAGTGTTCCCATCCTGCAGTCTATTATGATGTTTAAGTTGAGTCTGTTTACTTTAACTGAATACATTTGGGTTCTTATGTTAATTATATGACTTTAGAACTTGGTGAAATATCACTTTAAAAACTACAACATTTTAACGGCAAAATTTTAGATATAGAAAGTACAATATCTTATAATATTTCTTTGAAATATTTTTAATCATTCGAGCAGTTGTATCGTTTATGAATTTTTTTATGAATTGACGAAAGTAACCAAAATGTGTTCATAAATATATATTAAAAGCTCACCTAAAGTCGGTGTGACTGTAACTGGTGATGGAGTTGTTATCGTTTGTAAAGAACATAAACCAGAAGAAACAGTAACATCATCAACAGCTATGTCGCTGCTAGAGTTTGTTCCCCTGACTGCCTCGAAAACTACCTTAAACTCAACAAGACTTGTAAGATTGGCTTGCCCCTTCAGCCACACGTTGCCATGGTTTCCAGATGTTGTGAATAATGTGGTATTTGTTGATTTGGTGAAATCCAGTAAGTAAACAGAGAAAGAACCCGTTCCTGCAGTAAACAAGAGAATTGCACTTTTTAAAAAGAGTGCATAGAAAGAACCCCTTTTTCTCTTTACTATTGTAGTTAAATTGTTTCATTTTATAATTTGCATAAGGAACTAGTTTGCATGCAGGTAACATGAGAAAATGTTCTATTTTATTACGTGCACAAAGAACCAGTTCTGGCAGTCAACAAGAGAAATTGCACTTTATAAAAAGAGTGCATAGAAAGAACCACTCCCTTTCTTTACTAAGTTAAATTGTTTTATTTTACAATTTTCATAAGGAACTAGTTTGCATTCAGTTAACATAAGAAAATGTTCTATTTTATTATGTGCACAAAGAACCAATTATGGCATAAACTAGAGCTTTATGAACTTAGGCAGGTCTATTAATGATTGTTGTATTCCTTTCGTCTTGGTTTCAGTATATGTATTTGTAAATCAGACAAAAGAACCTACCTGCCCCATACATGTGGTACCAAAAGGTTAAACAGTCTCCAGTTGATGGTAGAAGAGGTTCAGACACCAGCCAACTTTTAGATCCTCCTTTCAAACCGCTTGATTCAATGAACATGTATGCTCCTAAAAATAAAAAAGAATGTAACAGAAATAATTCATCTATTTCTCTTGTTATGCCAGAAAAAAAATCCTTCATTACCCCCTGCCTCAAAAAAAAAAAAAATTAATAATAATAAAATTAAACATTGAAAAATCCCAGTTGGTATATGTATAATTAATGTTTGAGTTCACATAATATTACCAACCAAGAAATATTTTTTGGAGTTAAGAGGAAGTGTAAGCATAGTGATGGCTGTAATTTAGCACAACCAGCCCACCCATCAATGATGACAAGCTTCATGGGTTCATCCAAACACATTTTCACCAATTTTTAAGATAAGTTCTTTAAGTAAAATTTCCAAATTTCTGATTGGCTAACTCAAATGTGTTTGTAGTGTAGGGTGGAGAAACTAATGCCAACCTAATGGGTGAAGGAAACCACCCTCTATGCCCCTGTCAACAAAGAAAGACAAGGCAAGGCAAATACAGGGCAATCACAGGACGCAATGCAGAGAAATCACCAACACATCCGCTCCATGTTGCCCCTTGGCTCTGTAACCACCAGATCAACAGTAAGCTTAATCTAACCGTTTGGTATACAGATTTTTGTGAAATACAGCTAAAGCTTTTACCTGCTGTAAACTAAAATCAGCAACAAACAAACTCAAGTACTTTTATTCCTGGTAGTCCCACCCTTTTCATGGCAGTTAAACTCACATTTTTGGACAAAACGGCGTTACCTTCTGCTCTAGGAAAATGTTATAACATTTAAAGATCACTTATAGAGTTGAGCTCTAATTCTATGTTAAAGAACTAATTTACCTTCATCAGAGTTTGTTGTGTGGTCTATTTTGGGCCCTGTATAACGTGATGGTGTAATTCCAGATCCTCTCAACCAATCAAAATCATCATCATTTGAGTTTGTAAAACCACAGAGCCCTGCCTCAAAGTCACAGGAGCCAGGAAGTGGGCAGGGGGCAGGATTCATGTACAGATTGTCCAGGGATATAAAACCATTTTTCCCTTTACCAGCTCTACTTTCAATGACAACCTGATTTAAAAATTTAAAAAATTAATTAGCTTATTATTAATTTAGTTTTATTTCACCAATGATTATATAGACACACAAAAGTAGACAATTTGACATCTTACATAATCCATATGAATATAATAAATTAAAACCATATCCTAGAGTAAATTTCCCTGGACCACAACCTTCTGCTCAGTATGTTAGCAAGGGCTTACCCCTATCCCATTAAGTACAACAATAGGACAAAAATAGCTGGCACACCTCTACAGGTCAGAAGGAAGTGATGGACAATACATAATGTCTTAAATAATTATATATATTAATAATACCACAAGAGGTTTGTTATATCCGTATCAATTTGTAGATGTATTTCTTTAATAATGAAAACTGTTTTTTTTTTAATAATAAATATGTAATTTGATATATCTAGAATGGTCTGGACAGTGATTTCTGCTTCAAGAAGAATTTCCCTCAAAAAGACAATGGTAGATGTATGTCTCAAGTAGTTCAGACAGTTATGATTTCACACCCACAATTCAAATGTAATGTCAGAATTCTTACTGATGTTTTCATTAAACTACCAATATTTCCTCTAGTCACCGGCTTAAAAGTCAAACTTCTCTTTAAATATTCCTCTATATGGGATAGGAAAAGTTATTTATTATGATTTTATTTCTGCCATGTCATGCTTTTGTATTTGATTTTCCTGTTTCATTCTGTTCAAATGGTGATTAAAAATCCCATCCAAATAAATCACCAGCTAATGTACTTGGTTGCATGGTTGTTTTTCATGTGTGTATTCTGGGACAGTGTCCAAGACTTATGGAAAGAGGCTGGTAGTTGAGTCCATACTGAGACAACGTTCATGACTATCAGTGTAGAGATCTGTGAATGATAAATTTTCTGGTTTCTCATTATTCTGGGGCTGGGCACAGCTATAATGCTGGTATTAACATCATTTTTTCATTTTTGGTGAATGAATAAATAATCTATCCGTGCATTTTGAAGGTTACAAAATGCTACAAACTTAACTGAACAATACCTTATAGTTATCTGAGGGGCTCTGTACAACAGCTTGTCCATATCTCCACTGATTGCCTACTTGACCACTAGCTGACCATACTGGACCACCTAAGTAGAACCCAAGAAGAATTGACTTTAAAAGAAACTGGAAAGGTTAAAATTTGCAAAAATGTTAAACGATTAAATTAACTTTATAATTAAAATAAAAAATATATCTCCTCATTCAGATTTCTTAGAACCCAAGAATTATTGACTTTAAAAGAAACTGGAAAGGTTAAAATTTGCAAAAATGTTAAACGATTAAATTAACTTATAGTTTGAGTACAATTCATATTGCTGGAGGGATCCAGTGGTCAAAGATTTGAACCATGAAATATCAACACAATTTTAAGTATTTTTCAACCTCATAGTCATTAACATACCCAATGAATCTCCAGATGGTTGGACGTAGACCTTTAAGGTAGCCTGGCTGTTTTGAGATAGGTAGTAAAAGAACTGGAAACAATGTCCAGCTGTAGAGGTGGGCGGGAAAACTGGACTGATTACCCGGGCTGAATCACCGACAGTTTGAGAACTTGCAAACACAGTAGATAGATAATGACCTGCAGGAAAGTAAAAACGGAAGGCAATCAGCATAGAGATGTACGACTTAAGTACCTTATCATTTCACAGAAGTAGCACTGAAGTGACATGTCACTGTCATTTCACAGAGGTAGCATTGTACAAAAGTACTATTAAAGTACCTCTTGTTACACAGAAATAGCGCTGAAATACTAGGCCGTCGTTTCTGAGAAGCAGCACTGAAGAAATACATTGTAGTTTCACAGAAGTAGCACTGAAGTATCTGTTGTTTCACAGATCATAGCAAAACAAACAGAAAGATCCTTAAGACTGTTTAAAATCGATAATGGCCATAATTTGGAAAAATTGGCAACTGTGTATATTTCCTCTTTGAATAAAGGTGTTATTATTATATTGTTATATTATGTAATGTAAGGTTAAGTCTGGGGTTACAATATACAGGGATATGTAACAGCAGCGTTTAAAATTGAATTGCTGATGAAATCATGAGCTCTCTCGCGGAGCGAGGGGACTGGAGAAGTACCATACAGGTTTTCGAGCAAAGAACACAGTGGCTTTGAACGAAAATTACTTTATTTCAATCTTAAATATTTCCATTTTTACAGTTGCTTTCAGAAATAAAAAGAATTAGGTAAATATAAATAATCTTAAATTCTGTAGAAAGTATAATTATAACTCGGAGAAAAGGCATTTGGGTGCTCTGTGAGTTTCATTCACAATTCAGATAAATTAATATTTCCATTATTTTTTTAGACAGCAACAACCGTGAAAATCAAGCAAATAGTAAATTTTAATATGTTTGGTTTATTTTTTTACCAAGCCATTGGTGGCGTGAATGGATTCAATTATACTTGTTTTTTCGTTTAACTGGCATTGAATATAAATAGAGGGAAGGTTAATGCTCGTTTATATATATTCACATTCCGTTCATGTGCTATATTTATATATTTTTGCTGACCTTTAAAACAACCAAAAAATTGTGCAGGAGGGGCACTCTTCTGAGCTATTTATATTCATACAAAGGCACCTGTGCATGGACAACAGGTCACGTTCACCAGTTTTCCGGAAACTGACGAATGAGAATAATACCGAGTACCTGATTTTTTGTGTTTTGGGCCTGGATAAAACCAAGCTTCATATCCCTGTATATTGAAATCCCAGGTTGAGTATACTTTATAATAATCATTATTTAAACTTAAATGATACATGAACAAAATATAATCCGAAACCCAGAAAAATGTTACCATCAGCAGTGTGAGTTGTTACATCTGTGGATGGTCCATTCTCAGGATGGGTGGGATCTGATAGGATAAGTGACCAATCAAGATCGTCTGTAGTGTCTTGTGTCCAGCCACAGGTATCCACTTCAAAATCACAAGTTTCTACAGGAAATGTTAATATAATTTTAACTTTTCTTTAAAACAGACAGGCAGTTTAAGCAATATGTGAACACAATAGAAACTACTGTTACCTTCTCTTTCCAGTGTGACTGCATTCAGGTTTTATTACCTATGATGGTAATAGAGAGTATATGATACCCTCTCCAGCAAAATACACCAAATCGAAAATGGTATATTATTATATACATATATATTCAAAATATATATTATTGTATGTTATTGATATATTTGAAAAGCTTTTAATTACCTTTCAAATTGATATATAATATGCAATATCATCTATAAAGCTGACCCAGTCGAGCCATTTAAGTACAACAAAGACGGCTTTTGTTCCAGATACAATTTTTTTTAGAAAAATGGATCCAAAGTTTGATAATTGTTTTGCAAAGACTAACATTCAAAGTCCATAGTTGCCTAACCTCAAATGACACCAAACTTTCCTCAGTTGCTTCAGTTTTGATGTTTTTGTGAAAATCTGAATATTGACCTGGTATGCCATTTTTACCTGACAGATCAATACTCAATAGAATGACTTGTGATTTTTGCTTGAGCGGGTCACAAATAAGGTTGCATGCTGTACAGAAATTGTGAGATGAGTGCACTGCCCTTCAGAACTAGTTAGCAGGAAGATGCATAGTGGTCCGCTCACTGCTTAGAGTAATATCTTGTTTTATGGGTAAACCTTGTGTAAATCACCTTTTCTTTTGTTTATAAATAACTTTTACCTGGTCAATAGTAATGTTAAAGCATTATAGATAGCATCACAACAATCAAATTTATGTTTTCTGAGAAATTTTGATGATTTTTAAGTGAAGAATGAGTCACCAGCTAGCCTCCCAACACACAATTTCCAAGTCCTTCAAATGACTTACAAAGTAATAATTTGATGGAGAAAACTTTATCTCATTCAGGGCAGTGTACTTACGGGACGCAGGACAAGGGGAAGTATCCAAGAAGATGTCATCAATAGCTACATCGCCTGAATGACCTCTGTTTAGAACAGCTTCTATTGTGACCTAGAAACAGAGTTTAAACTACTCAAACCAAGGCAAGGAACAACTTAGACTTCATATGGATAACAACTTATCCTTAATGCCACTTAAAGATTGATTTTGAAATACTCAAACCAAGTTTTCAAAACAGAATTAAAAAAAATAATTAAATGGCAGCATTTAATTTGAGACTATTTGTTGTTTTTGTGTTGGTTCTGACTGGACTATAATCATTCATTTGTCCTTCACACTGAAATTTTATATCACATTATGATGTCAAACTTAACCCCTGGTCAAGTCTGATGCTACCTCTGAGAAAAACTTCTACGTTCAGATGAAGACCCATTTAACCCCTGGTCAAGTCTGATGCTACCTCTGAGAAAAACTTCTATGTTCAGATGAAACCCATTTAAAATACTAATTCACAGACAGTCACAGAAGGTGTGAATAAGACATCTGTCTCAATCTCCGGATAATTTGCTACTACCTCCCTCCCCCCCACCCCCATATCGTGTGAAAACATGTACATTTATTTATTTTAAAAAAAGCTTATTCTTCACAACTATTTAAAATTTGTTGACATATTGACATTTGCTTGCAACAATACTACCATGATCTAGACTGATAATTGATCAATAACGAGGATATACACGTAAGAAAAAAAGAAAGAAATGAACTAGCCATCTAGTTACTTCTTTTGAACTAAAAGTACAAGCTCACAATAAATATAACATCTGAGAAGAAAACCATAGTACAAACCATGAAATCTCTTATGGAATTGATTGTGAAACTCCCATACTGCCACTTGTTGCCCTGAGTACCAGTTTTTGACCATCTTTCTACTTTCTGTCCAGCGCTAGTCACATAGACGTTGATACTGCCAGTTGTAGGTCCATACATATGATACCAGAATGAGAAACAGTTGCCTTTGCTGGAAGTAGGGCTTAAAGAATCAGTTTTTAAGGCAGCAGTGTCTCCATCTTTTCCCTTAACGGATGTTTCCACATAGATGTAATAACCTGAAATCCCCATGAAAATAAGTTGAGTAGTGTATAATTAAGGGAGCATACATGTACAACTTTAAAACATTCTATAGTTATATACAATATATCAAAGAATACGTGCCTGCTACTCTGAGATCATCAAGTCTAAATACAGTTTATGGCCACAAATTTATCTGATGACAAAGCTACAAGGCTACAAATATTATGCTTTGGTATTTCCAGCCCATATAATAAGATTTTAGCAGATTTACTATCTTAAAGTGATTAAAAGATGTTTCTCTTTCGATAATATAAATAAAACCCCCAGTAGTGTCCATAAAAAGAGGTCACATGTGATCTGCTATAAGCTGAGATGTTAATGAGAGGCACTGCACTCTATGGTGATCTGCATAGCTTTAATACACATCATAACGGCTATGTCACTGTTAAAAATGTAACTTTACTTTGCTGTTTTTTGGTGGAAACTAATTTAACATTAACATCACACTTTGAAAGATAGCACAGTTTGAATCACACCCACGAATTAAGGATAGACAAGCGGGAATCATAACATAAAATGTAAATGTATGTTATAACAGAATTGGGTAGCTTACAACTTAAATCAAAATTTATATTAAGCTCATCTCTACTACAGAACTCTTAGCATCCTAAGACTCATAGGAATAAGGGTTTATGTTACAGTTATATTTATCCCACAGTAGTGGTGTCACAGGTTCTATTTTTGTACTGGACTCAATTCACAACAACTATTATGTTTATTTCAATACGATAAGAAAAATATTTACATACCGATTCCACCATGGCCAGACTTTGGGCCTGTACCTCTGCTTGTTGTACTGCCATTGTTACGCTTCCATGAGTACTGCTTGCTAGATGAAGGATCCAGAAGCCATGAGCACATGTCAACTTCAAAATCACACTGAACATAGGTTGAAGCTGTAAATATAAGATCATTTTATTTTACTGTGAAGAAATTAAATCTGTGGATTGATACTTGCCCAAAAAATTTAAATCGGCAACATGTTATTAACCTTTATTTCATAATCTGCAATACTGCCTATACCACCTGTGAACAAACTTGTGGACCTATGTACACTGCCGTAAACTGAAAATGTTTGCATACTGACATCAGTCTATTGACTTGAAGTTTGGATTTTTCTGATCTAAATAGGCTCATGGCAGAAGAAACTCATAGTTCTGTAGTGGTAAGGTTATGAATCTCTCTCAACGAGGGCACTGACAAGTGGAAACTAAATTAGCTTGAGTCTTTGGTACTTTGAGTGAATCACACAAGGTGGTTATCAAACTGGCTGTTTATGAGGCTTCTTCTGTGGTTTTCACCATGAAAAGTATAATGTCAGACCTGCCTACACCAGAGGAAGTTTACTTATGTATTAATATTTTTTTTACAAGTAATTTCTGAGCATTTTGTGTTACAGCATAGCACCAAATATTAATCTTAATCCTCTTGGAGTATTTGACATAAACTGTGTCCAATAAACCATAAAAATAAACAGTTTACCTGTGCTGGAGATGTCAGCATAATCCGGGGAAATGTTACAAGTACCATCTGAGAATGTTATATCATCCACAGATATATCTCCTCTTGTACCTTTTGATGTGACAGCTTCAAACACCACCTGCATAAAATCATTTCATTTGTAACATGAAGATAACTTATCCAATAAAATTATTTAGAAGATTTCCTGCAACATGACAATTGACATGCTCTGTGCCAAAATAAGAGCAGTTTTAATAACAAGATTTATGTAACCTGGTAAAAAAACACATAATTAATTATAAACCATCCTTGGCAAAAAACATCTTAGTTAATATTTCAGAAGTAAAATTCTAGTCTATGTATTAGCATATAGTTACTATTTCAGAAGTAAAATTCTAGTCTATGTATTAGCATATAGTTACTATTTCAGAAGTAAATTCTAGTCTATGTATTAGCATATAGTTACTATTTCAGAAGTAAATTCTAGTCTATGTATTAGCATATAGTTTAGGTTCAGAAGTAAAATTCTAGTATATGTATTAGCATAAAGAAAATAAAATATATGAATGTGAAAAGGCATCATTTTGCGAATTACCTAAAAGTAATTCTGCAAAGAGCAAAAGATACTAGACAAAAATGTTTCTTGGATCATTCCTATACAAAATTTATGGGTATGATTTAAAATAGATCCATTTTATACTGGATTTTGTAGTTAGTAAGGCAAAACAGTTTAATAAATTTTGGTTGAGGCTATCCTTGGAACCTTAAAGCCATAAACATTTCCACCTCATTGACAACAAAATTAATATAGTATGTCACTAACAGAAATATTTTGTTTTTAACAAAATAATGTAAGACATGAAACCTGTACCTGGTATGGATTTTGAGTGTAGGAACTTCCAATAGGTAATTGACCATTAAACCAGGCTTGACCTGCATCTCCATCCAGACTCCAGAGAGTGGCCCGGGACTGATTATTCGTCTCATTTGTCATTAAATACACATTGAGGGTGCCAACATCTGAACCATACATATGGAACCAGAAACTCATGCAAACAGACTTATTGACAGGTGGGAAGAGCATGCTACCTAACTTGGCTACATCACCAGGTTTACGTCCAGCAGGGCTTACAAACGCATAAGTTCCTCTTACATTGCCGAATGTGTGGTCAACAGCTGGCCCAGTATATGATGATACGTCACTCCCATGGCCTGTCACCCAATTGAAATCTCCCTTTACATTTACCCAGGTACATTCTCCAGTATCAAAGTCACAAAACCCTGAAACAAAAAAACAATTGGAGGTAAGTAAACTGTATCAAGTAAAATTCCCATTATCATTCCCCATTAA
>JARFOD010030790.1:0-10613 GCA_031763545.1 Mopalia muscosa
ATCCCACTTATGAGTTAATTTCAGTGTAATACAACTAGATGTGATATTCGTGTCATATCTCCACGTGTGATTCAGCTTTCGTACGCTTTGATTCGTCACTTTCTGTTAATTGATACAATTTCATTAATGAAATGCAACAAATTGCACGGACTGTTTTATTTTCAAACTTAAAAATGGCGTCTGCACAGTTTAAGAAATTAACCACGACTGATCGGAAGTTTGGCGGTCCCAGCTCCTATCATTTGCAATGATGAACCTTTGGCATCTGCCGACGTGTTTGTGCAAGGGAATCGTCGTATAATGTATGACAGGAGATTTAACACTTCTCTCGTTTTCTAACTGTCTTACGATCCATTTAAACTGTCCTACTCATGTACTGAAAGGGTGCAACGCTCACCTGACACAGTTCTATGTGGTTGGAAGTGTCAAAATGCTATTTGTAATGCTTTGTTACAGTTTTAAGATGAATTGTTAGATATTGACTGGAATTAAAACTTACTTTTTCTTCTTTTTTAGCATAATTCAGATAAAGAAATATACCATTACAACTGAGTTGTAACGTGTGTAACGAATATTAACTTTATGTGTTTGTGTAATATAAACACACGTGAATATCGCAGATCCCACGTGAGGTTGTGTTTTATAACACACGTGAATACCACAGAATCTCACGTGATTTGTGTATTATAACACATGTGCATATCACATATTCTTCCGGAGTTTGTGCATTTTAATATGTGTTAATCCAAAAAATACAATGTAAGTTTGTGCAAAATAACACATTTGAATATCACAGATTCCATGGAAGTTTATTTATTATAACACATGTGAATATCACAGATTTCCTTGGAGATAGTGTGTTATAAAACATGTGAATGCCACGGATTCAACTGTTGTTTCTGTATTATATCACTAGAAATTGTGTATTCTAACACCTTTGGATATGATAGATTTAATTGGAGTTCGTGAATATAGATTAAACTAGATTTTGTGTATTATAACACGGATTCATCTTTAGTTTGTGTATCACCTGTGAAAACCACAGATTCAGCGTGCGTTTTGTGTATTAAACACTTGTGAATACCACAGATTCACCGGAAAATTGTGTATTTTAACACGTGAAAATCACAGTATCTACCCGAGTTTGTGTATTATAACACGTGTACATATCACAGATTCACCAGGACGTTGGGTATTAGAATACGTTTGGATGGTTCACATTTCACGTGAGTTTGTGTATTTTAACATCTGTTAATCTCACAGATTCCCCGTGAGTTTATGTATTATAACATGTGTGACTGTCAAAGATTCCGTGCCAGTTTGTATATTAGAACACGAGTGAATGTTAGAAATTTTATTGTAGTTTGTGTAATTTAACTTGTGTGAATATCACAAATTCAACAGGAGTTTGTGTATTATAACACGTGTGAATCGCATAGATTACGCGGGAGTTTATGTATTATAACACGTGTGGATATCACAGATTAAACTGGAGTTTGTGTTTTTAATACGTATGAATATCCCTAATTCACCGGGAGTCCGTGTATTTAATACGTAGGAATATCACAAATTCACCGGGAGTTTGTGCATTATTATAACACGTTTGAATCTCGAGGATTCACTGACAATCTAACGGACGTTTCTCTCGTCAAACAATACAGTCATAACATACATTGTATCCTGCTCATGATTTAACACAATCAATAGTCTCCATTAATGTCAGTGGTATTACACGAGCTCTCGTCGATTAATGTCAGTGGTATTACACGAACTCTCGTCGATTAATGTCAGTGGTATTACACGAGCTCTCGTTGATTCAGCCCTATCCCTCGTCCGAATCTTAACTATCATTATGAGTTATGGGTGGTTTTACTGCCTGTCTATTTGCCACCATTCATCAAACAAACAATTATCCGCTAAACATTAACGTTTTTTAATTAAGTAGTACATCTGAAGGCTAAATCAAAATTAATGTGTCTCTGTGGTTAATAATGGATAGAAGGTCATACAAAATGTGATAAATGCCTTCATAAGATTAAGGCAATAGACGTCAGATATAATGAAGTTAAAACTGGAATGAATATGCTCTTGAACCATCTGCCGCTTATCTCAAGTTATCAATCAGCCTCTGGTATGATTTCTTTATTAAAAAGTGGTGAAGTTGTGCAAGATGTAATTATGAGGTTCCGTCGATTTTTTTTCCTTGGCTATTTCCCTTTAACAAGCCTATAGTGTTGTTACATAGGGCCAATATAGTCTGGCCTTATTCTTCTTCAATTTGTATTCTATGCTAGTGAAAACTTGTGTGCATGTTACATATGGGGTGAAGTTGTGCAAGATGTAATTATGAGGCTCTGTGGACCATTTTTCCCAGAGTTATTGTCCTCAACAAACCCATAGTATTGTAAGATAGGGCCAACATTGTCCGGCCGTATTCTTCTTCAATTCGTATTCTATGCTAGTGAAAACTTGTGTGCAGGTTTCCCATGGGGTAAAGTTGTCAAAGATGTCATTATGAGGCTCAGTAGATCATTTTTCCCCATAGTTATTTCCCTTCAACAAGCGGTAGTGTTGTTGTATAGGACCATTATTGTCCGGCCTTATTCTTTTTAAGTGTGTATTCTATGCTAGTAAAAACTTGTGTGCATGTTACACATGGGGGGAAGTTGTGCAATGTGTAATTGAGGTCCCGTCGATTAGTTTGTCCCAGAGTTATTGTCCTTTAACAAGTCTATTGTGTTGTTACATAGGGTCAATATTGTCCCGGCTTATTCTTCTTCGGTTTGTATTCTTTGTTAGTGAAAACTTGTCTGCATGTTACACATGGGGTGAAGTTGTGCAAAATGTAATTTTTGAGGCTCTGTCGATCATTTTTGTCCAGAGTTGTTCCCATTTCATGAATGCTGTAATATTAAAGATTGGTACAATTTACACTTTAATTTTTACATTTATGTTGTCTTAATGTACATGTAGGTACAATACGTCCATCCTACTACGTCTTCATTTTTGAAAAAAATTAACTGCCTGTCTGTTCCTCCGTCTTTTTTTCTAAATGTGCATATTTTGTGTACATTCCCACAAGTCCACTGTCAGGTGGCACTCCTGATAGTCTACTTCCTCATAGTAAGTGTTGGTAACATGATCAGCAAGCCTAAGTTACTACTTACCATCTGTTGGCTCAAATTTAACTGTGCAATTTTGATTTCCTGTCACTACAACTCGATTCCTGAGTAAAATCAAATTAATACTTACTTTATTTGGATAATAATAGGGTTAAAAATAAAGAAAGGAAAACTTTAACCTTGCATGTGTCTTATATTACACCTTATACATGTACATGCAGGTTTACATGTAAACCTCCATTAAACAACTCTGACTGCATGTAGATGTATACTTACACTTTTTAATAGACCCCAAGTGGACCTGTAATAGCTGTCCATTTAAAAGGAGGAGCAACATACTTTATAACATATACCGCGGGGGTATTCATTCACGCAGAACAATTCTAGTTTGTTTTAAATGGATACTTTGGTTTAAACGTTCTAATTAGTCACAAAGAATGAGAAAAGACAAAGGTGCGCGAAGCCTTTATTAAGACCGCTCGGAATTTGGAGAATTTAAAGAGTAAAATGTAATTTTGGTATTTGTCACAGAGAATTTAATTGGTCTTTTTGGCATTAAGCAAACAAATCAACCCAAAAGAAGATTGGAATTCTAACCTTCCCCCCAAAAAACAACCAAAAAAAACGAGATAATAAAATGAAGCGCATTGACAACAACAGTTCCAGTTAATATCAGAATACACCTTTTGTACATGGGAATGCTTCTTATTATCGTAAGCACACAGATCATTGACCAATGAGTTTACCGTTCCGAGAATAGGCCCCATCTACGTCTGTTTGGAACGCAAACAACACCATATATGGCAAATTATTTACTGTTTATGATCAATTGGGTCAAGCTCAAAGTAAAGCAACTTCTGTTTGGATCGCAAACAACATCATATATCGCAAATTGTAAACCTGTGTAATAATCAATCTGTCAAAACGTATTCAGATTCTACATAAATTCTTATAAATGAAAAATGAGATTTGCGCAAAACATCGTTAAATCTCTCGGCAACAGAGTGAACAAGAATTGGTAATAATAATGTTCATAACTCTGGTGATGATTGTTTGGTAGGCTGTTAAAAATATGGATCTTATGGGACCGTTTACGGTTCTTCCGTCATGGCTCTGGTGGAACCCTTTGTGGTTCTGTATGCAACCATTACAGGAACTGTTTCAAGTTCTCCTCTCTTTCCTTTAATATCAAAGAACAATTTTTGTCGTAATGGTTCCCTATAGAGTCATACTTTTTCTGAAGAACCCATTATTTATAAGCGTGTACGTTTAAGACAACAAAGAGTGGAACGAGCCAGCCCACAGCTTTACCAACCATGCAGTCATACGTTATTTGTAAATATTATGACAAAAAACAAACAAACAATGGAATCGTGTAAAATGTGTCGAATGTGTTTCTAACGCTTACTTTTATTACCTAGCATTTCATTATCAATACAAATTGGATAAACTTTAATTGTAGACAAATCAGAATATAATTATGAGTCTATGATTCCTTACAAGAATTGGTTTAACGTTTTTATGGCCGAACAAAAATAAATAAATAAAATACTTCCATCATAATAGAGCCTCAAATTTCCGAGGCGAGCCTATAAAGAATATCGTTTACCTTTCTTTCTTACAGAATCTACATTCAAGCGAAAACACTTCTTTGGCGTTGACGCTATTTGATGTAGATTGAGAATGGCGCCTAAGCCAACGGCGCTGGAACTTTGTCTCAATATCACAGCCATTCAGAATCAACGACGTATGCATAACCTCAGCCAATCACATTTGACCTTTGGATGCAAACAGAACAGGTAACCGTTAATAACAGAAACTAAATACTGATTAAATTATTGCGTCATGGAGATATATATAACAACGATAACATATCCTACAATCTTGTTTGTAATTGATCATGTTCAAGCAATAATACTTAGTTTGACAACTCAATGTTTAACATGCACCTCACACCGATTTATATAAATGACATTTTTAATTAACCGCGAAATGGGTATTGGAGTGTGTTCGGATATTCCGATTAATTCTCCAAATTAAAAAAATTCAAAGACATTTAAGTTTTTTCTATAACGATTGTATCCAATCCCGTGGTAATCATCATTGTATTTTATACCACCAGACTTTTGTGAGGTGATTCGTGAAGCACAATGTAGAGCCAATTCGTTTTCAGAAAAGGAAAGCACAAATACAGATATTGTGTGTTTGACTGGTACGCATACCTAATGTTATTCCACTAACATGACGGCTTCACGGTCCAGTGGTGGAAGGTAGTCACCCAAAACGCGACTATAAACAAACAGAGATAAGAGATGATAAACACAAGACGATATTCCTCTTTTACTTTACCTTTTTGTATATTTAGTATGGCAATGAACAGAGAAAAATGACTAAGTGATACAAAGAATCAAAACGATGCCATTTGAAAGGCCGCAGAATACATGCCATGGATGCAGCCCTAAAAAGTTGATCGTAAAGGAAATAAATGCACATATCAAGTGTTTAATTCGATGTTTGAGTTGTCATCTGTGTGTATGCTTACACTTATTCACAACATTGTTTGTTGTTCATACTATGACAGTGCACAAATAATAAGTTTAAAAAAGCGCCAAACAGCTTCCAAACATCTTATATAAACTTTTTCGGCAATTTAAAAACACAATAAAAGGAATAAGGCAGCCCTACCTGAGAAAGAGTGCCGAATCAAGAATGCCGAGACAATAACATTCTAATAGTACATGGTTATGGATGTAGCATATCATGAAACCATGTTGTAAAAACTAAAAAGTGTTTGGGTTTCTCCACATAGTACTTTACAATTTCAAAACAAAATCAGTATATATGATGTCAATGGAAGTGTTATGTTTAGGGTTATTGTGAGGTTTAGGGTTAGTTCAGGGTAAGGCTTATCGTCAGATTTAGTGCTAGGTATGGCCCCTTATCGCAAAAGGATCGATATGTGGAAATTTCTTATGAATCGTTTGGTTTAAGTTGAACCTGTGTGATTTAGCAGTTTACCAAAAGCCATCTTCTGAACTGCAGAGATCAGTGGATATATGTATATCAGACAAACAAGAAGCTAAATTAACGTACGTACACAACAAAGTAGCCAGGAACAGTTCGTCTGGGTATGTGATCGGACGGTAACGGAAAACATTATAACCAAGTAGAACTGAAGATGGGTTTATTATGACTGAAGTCTTCGTTGCTTAAGAGCAATCATCGCTGCAGAGGAAAACCATAGTCTTAGAATAGGTAATAAGAAAAGTGGTTGAGAATCAGATAATTACAGGCGTCCGTATGTTTGTTTTCTGTAATGTGTTATTTTAACCAATCACAACGGACTTAGCCTGATTTAAAAATAGATGGCGAAGTCAATCTTGTATGTTCAATTTTTGTTTTTACAGTCAATACAAAAGATTTTTTTAAAATGCTGAAGATCTCGTTAAGCTATATCTGTCCTGGGCTCATTTGAAGTTTAACTCACAGAGATAGGAGGGGGTTGGGGGAGGGGGTTGGAGGTTAAGGGTTGTGAAGGGGTTGGAGGTTGGGGAGGGGGTTGGGGGAGGGGGGGGTTTGGTTCAATAGCAGCTCGTATCTACTCTTTTCTGTTTTACCGTATAAATAATATATTTTCTTATTAATGGGGAAAGCAAAATAAAGCCAAACAGATCATGTATTTAAGTCGCATTGTCTCTAAAATCAAAACATCCCAAAATGTGCAGTCTCTTTAGGTAAAAAGTTATGATAAGAGAAGTACTATAAGTGCACCAAAACAATAAGAGAGAATAGCCTCCAATGCTCTGAAGCAATACCAAGGTCAAGGTCAAAACCTGATCCTACATATCGATACACCATTGAAAACCGCCTATTTTTTATTTTTATTATTTTTTTATTTCTTTGATAGATCTTTTGAGTCCTTTAAAATGCAAGTTTACATTGGCGTAAAAGGTATTAGTGGAAAACCAGACAGTAATTTGCACAAACCACCTCTCAATCTCTAAAATAATCCATCTTTATCTGTTATCAATTTGGCCGCCTTAAGACCAGCACTACGTCTTAAAAAGACAATTACTACTTTACAGTGAGATTGTGGTTTAAAGAGATGTACCATACAGCACCATTTTCCGCTATTAGTAGTTTTCACGATCAATATTATAATAACAACAAAATTTAATTTGAAAATAAATTGACGAAACCGTGTAAACATTATTTTCCTTCAATATTTCACAAAACCCTTTCTCCCATAACGTTTTTTCGGCTTTAATAGTAGCATGGCCATACATTTTATGTGATTCCATTTTGTTTCTGTGCTCTATCTACCAACATGACTTTCTATACAACCAGTTTTATGAATTCCTGGAATTTTTGGATTTTGAACTGCTGTAGTAAATTTCCCTGTTAAACAACGATGAGGCGCTTTAAGATGGCAGTTGCAATATTGCTACGGTTTTTGTGCACATTTTTAATTTTTCTTACGAGTGACCATTACCAACACTTGAATCTGGTCTAATAAGGAGCGTTCCTATCCTTATAGCCTTCCATGAAATTAAATTGGGATTCTATTAATTATAGTGTAAACAATTAGTGGATAAGTAATAGAGCTGTGGATGAGATTATATGTGTTTCTTGATTTACGGACAAGGTGACATTTGGCAGTATGGAGGTGAATTCCATTGAACAAAACATTAGAAATAAATTTGTTTATTTATTTTTATTTATGCGAAACTCAAGACATAAGACTCACTAGTTTTGCTGGTCAAATGTCTCAAGCGAAAGAGGAAACCAAAAGCTTCACCGCTGTTCAGCAACGGACTTCTGATCTCTCTTAAATGTACTGTTCATCAAATGGATTTGAGACACCCATGATATTTAAAAGGCATATTTCTTGTAACTGTTGTCACAAACAAAGGGAATGAAATTGACCCTAGGTCTCTGCATCGTCCGCCCTAACGTTTCTTAGGCTGTGTATTGATTTAATAACATTAGAACCTAGAGCTTTTAACCAGTGTATATAAGCATATTTTCAAAGGAAAGATAATCCATCTTTATCTGGTTTTGAATTCACTCCGGTAGAAATCACACAGTATTTTTTTTAGGGTAATGTTATCGGTAGAGGCATGGATGTAAGTAAACCAATCAGTAAAAACGAAACCAACACATTGCCATATCAGCTTGGGAATTAAGAAACAATATGCAATCCACTGACAAGCGTCCACTTACCAAATTTATTATTTTACATAGATAATATATCAATTTGTGCTGCAGAAATAGGAAGTATTCATACATCTCTGGCTATGCGGGAACGCCTTGACGCAGGCAACAACTAAAATAATATGTTATACATAGGATAATTCTCAGGTTCTTGTGTCGACATCCGGGAATTCATAACATCCGCATTGGCATCGGTGAATCCACAACTCCGTGTACCGTCATCGGTATATCCCAAGCTTCTTGTTTCTGCATCAGTGCCTTCACCTCTGATCGTTCCGGTGTCGCGAAATTTCAAGCTTTTCTTTCCGGCACCAGGTAATTCTTGGGAATCACAGCTTTTGGCATCGGCCTGGATAAATCCCAAGCTTCATGTGTCGGCATTTGGGAATTTATAGCTGCTCCTATCGGATTCGCGACATTCACAGTTGTATATCCAACGTGGAATTTGCACATTCTAGAATCGGTGACTGTGAAATATCAGTTTCTTCTAAAGACAGAACTGTAAATAAAGAATAGACTGAAACATCAAAAACATCAATCTCTATACATCCGATACTACACAGTAACGTATATACTTCTGGTACAATCATTGGGGAATTCACCGCTTCTAGTACAGGTATCGTGTCACAGTTTGTAACTCCTTTTTACTGTAATACTTTAGCCATATTTTCATCACAACTGAAATTCCCAATTCTCTGCTATGACGAATCATGACAATATTAAATTACAAAACCCAAAGAACGGAATATGATTAAAATTATGAGCCTATATCTTTGGTGAGAGTAATAAGAAAACTAGAACATAGTACAAAAACGGCCAGAATTGTCCACAGGAATATCTAGCAAGTCGGTCAACTATTGAGCAAATCCAAACTGTCTGTCATTGAATAATACATCATTAAAACTGCCAAAGCCAGGACATGATAATCCTTAGTCAAAATGGCGAATAAAAAAATAAATCATATCCATCTTGTATTTCAATGTCGTATTATTTCTTATTCACGTTTTCTATAATCGATATTTTTTTCGTAGGGTTATCATTATTCAATATCAAAGCCACAGGGGAAATAAAACAGAACATAAGATATTCCTGCTTCCACATGCTGCTAGTGTTGACTGCTGTCCGAAGTCGAAGCTCTGCCACGAGGTCTCAGCTTAATGTGCTTGCGAATTGAGCATGCCTGCTACATTTTGTGACTGGAGAGAAATCTCTATGGAAAAAGGAGGTAATCTAAAGTTAGGCATGGATGGAAAATTTTTATCCATTATCTGACTATTTTGTTGTTTATCAATATTCGAATATAAAATTCAGAGCTTATTGTTTACTTCTGTAATTTACTATTTCCTCATTCGAGTATATTTATTATAGGATGTGCTTACGGTGGTCCATGCACAAAATAAATGCATTTATATGTTAACCTTTTTTGGTGAGTTGTAGGTTTGTGTTATAGCACTTGATGCGAACTTTTCCTCATAGATGAAAACTCCAAAATGTATTCTTTTAATTTCTAGTTCAAATTCCTTGTAAGTCGGAGTAGTGTTTTTCAAAACATTGCCATTGAGCCTCATACCAGGATAGTACGGGGAGTAGCTGTTGTACATGTACACTCTTCCAAAAAAGAAAGGCAAAAGAGAATTTTCAGAGTTGACATATATGTTATTCAAATGAATTCAAATCACAATGTCATCAATGTACATATATGAAATTCGGCTCGATGAGACATAGGTGTATGGAAGACCCGTCTCGAAATTTACAGTCCTATCTACCTACACAACTGTCCACCAGGTGGAGCCAAAGCCAATACCTTGTGGGTCTACCCCTTGTAGCCAGAACTGCGCGACATCGCCCGGGCATGGAACGAATCAATCGAATCAATCGTTGGATGTTCCACTGTGGAATCCTTCCCCACTCTTCCTGCAACACGTAGAACAGCTGATCAAGGGTCACTGGTTAATTTTGGCGCTGACGCACTCGTCTATCGATTTGGTCCCACAGAAGCTCGATAGGGTTCAAATCTGGGCCATGGGTCAACATTGAAGTTGTTGTTTCCACTGTAGCACGAGCCGTGTGGGGTCGAGCATTCTTGTGTTGGAATAGCTCCCTCTGGCGGTCGACAAGCGGAAGGACGTGTGGAGGAGAATGTCATCAGTGTAGCCGCGGCGATTGGCTGTCAAATTGCCCCTCACCAGCACGAGTTCCGACTTTCTGTTCTAGGAGATGACACCCCACACCATGTCAACTTCCCTTATACGTTTTGGTGCATATCTTTTATTGCGT
>JARFOD010030801.1:0-10613 GCA_031763545.1 Mopalia muscosa
AGGCTGCTTTCTGTTGCCCTGGTGTTCGCAGAGCTAAGGGTAAAGGGTAACGGGAAGCAGATTTGTTTGTGATGTTCTGTATTTGTGTCCGTCGTCATATAAGTGAAATACTGTTGAGTACGACGTTAAACACCAATCAAACAAACAAACAAATCGTTTGAAAATACTTTCTATGTTCTGTGTTCCAAAGTGCATTCTGAACTATATTGTCAACAAAACATTATAAATCAGGTGTTTTCGAACAGAAAAAACAGCCAAAATCAAATAATCAATTGACTTTTCAGATTCTGTTAGGCAAATGTTACTTTCTTCTGTTGTCCATAGGCAGGTTTAACCACTTAATCTGGTCAAATCTGAGACGCTTTGATATCTTTGACATTCGCCCTGGCATGTTGACACATCTACCCAAATCAACAGACTGAAAGGTGTCACATGACTTGTGTTTTCCCTTTTCCTGTACTACCGTTGCCGACATGTCGGACATGATATACCTGTATCGTCTTTGTTAACAAAGAGTAAGACTGCATTGATGATACATGTACCTGGATCTAGTATAGAGCTAATTCCTCCATCTTAGCTATACATGCCACCTGTCTCAACACGTGAAGGTTGGAAATTAATCTTCCGCTATCACTGGTATTGCAAAGTTTTGTTATCTAACTCTTTCTTCCCTGATGTGTAAATGAAGTTTTATTTGAATTTCTCACCAGAATTGACATGTTCATAAGCATTTCCCATGTGCCAAACTTGTGCACTATCAGGGGATATAATTCAGCATTGAACTGAACATTCTCAGCAAGCCAGTCAACTTAACCTAGTTTGATGTCGCAATGTGAGAGAAATGCACTTGGAATCATGGGAAATGTGTTTTTTTTGGCAACTATTATGGACAATGTAATGGAAAAGGTGAAAGAGATGCAGGCATGCAAACTCTATATAGAGTGGATTGTACATAAAAAGTTATCCGTTTGCAATACATTATAGAAAGGAGATAAGGTTAATAGAGCCAACAGCAGACTTATGAGAAATTAGTTTATGTATTTATTCATATTGCTGTATACATCCAAACCACGATTTTCATAAACCCCATACAATTTTCCCATAATTCAAGAGCGGTGCAAAGTGCCAAATTGGTAATCGAAAATTACCGACCTCTTACGAAGTTCACCAACTTAAAATATAATCTGCTTAAGGTAGAAAATTTTAATAACTTTTGGTCACATCATACAGTCGACATCACCGTATCTCTAATAAAATGGTAATGGAAATAATGCCGTCCATACTACTGAATACGTTTCATACTTGTAGTTAATGGACTTTTGATTATCTCCATTTGCACAAATAAAATTTAAAACCATCCGAAAGGAAATATAGCAGGTAGGTCATATACTTGTCACTGTGTTTAGTGTATCTGAAAAAAAAATCTGAGAAAAATTAGCTATATATTTCGAGAGGTGGATCAACTTCCAACTTCAACCACAGTTTGAGATAGGCTTATTGTAGTACTAAGCTGATGGAATTAACACTATACATTTTGCTAACTATAGGCTAGCCATGAGATGGCAGGACAATAAATAGACTATAATGTAGTGACTCGTAGTCCCACAGACTGCTAAATTGTATATACCAGTTTATGTGCAATGTTATGCCATGCTTCAGTTTGATGTAGCTAGAGCTTTGTAACTGAGGCCATGTTCAAATTAGGTTCAAGTGTGGGAGATTTTGACTGTCAAAAAGATTGTAGTATGACAGTTATGTTACTCCGAAGAACGAAAGACTCAATTTGACTTCAATATTTCAGCAGTTTTTTTAGACATTATCAGTAAAGTATTTCCTGGTGATGGCAAACTAAACTGCTGAAATATTGAAGTAAAAATGAGTCTTTCCTTCACTACTCTTGTACTACCGGTATGTTAATCTAATCAATGGAAATCAAGGGTTTTAACAGGATTGTACATCTGTAACAATTTCAGTGTGGCTGTTTAATAGTTGGGTTACCATTACTGACCTTATTATTTTCTTTTTTGTGAGTGTAACCATACATGACATTAAGCAAACATGTGCTGTTGAGCACACTTATTAAAGTTATTATACAATATGCACGTAGTTATTGTTCACAACAAATTAAAAATGGTTCTAATAAAAACTAAAGAGTTGCAACCTTTACCCACTTCCTGCCTACATGTAGTTGAGCTTTAGTGACTATTGAAGTGACATGTAAGATATAAGCTAACTGTTACAATCTCATCGAAGTCATGAGTAGACTAAGTAAAACTTTACCTGTCTAAAAGATAAATTTTTATGACTATTTAAAACCCAAAACTCATTAAGAACAATTGGCAAGCAAATTTTATTTTCCTACAATGGAAATATATTCCTAAAAGAGAGTATGCAGATTTATCTTTTTGCCTTTGCACATGGTATCCATGAATCATGACTCTGATTTTCTAAGAATAATTATATACATGTATATGGCTTCTTACATACAATAGTGCACTGAGTGAGTGAGTGTGTATATTTGTACTCTGAACAGTATCAGTGTGTAGGGGAAGTGACCATCTGGTGTATCTTTAGTCTTGTCTGTATTCAGGTGACTAAATATGAAAATTATTATTGGTATTGCACATACAATACCATGTTAGTATTCATTACCATAGGGGAGACATCAAAGAAAATTGATGTAAACCACTATTCCTACCTTTATTAACTATACAGGGCAGTTTCTAGAAAACTTTCCCAGGTTCCTATTCCAAATTCTTCAGTCCATAATCCAGGGTTCTGAATCCGCTTTAGCTTGATTTTAACAGACGTTTATGAAAATACTAACATATTGACATTAATTTGGGCTTGAAATAGTTTGGGCGCCCATACGTTTTCCGTAACTAAAATGGCTCAGGATACTGCCCTGCTATAATGCTCAAATCCTCCTTTCGCATTGCATTCAACAGCAATGGGTCACTGGTTATGCTTTCCCTGGTATTCAGCTGTTAATACTGTACCTTTAGCACTAAACCCAAATGAAACAAACAAACAAACAAAGCCAGGTATTCAGGTATGTACATGTAGAGCAAGATATGGACAATGTTAGTGAAGTACTTTGTATCCCAATAAATTAAACAAACAAACCCTTTGTCTGTTTATCACAGCCAATCAGGTTAGAGCTTTGGTACTATCAACAATGAAATTCCAGACGATGAAACAAATTAAGTATTAATGATGTCATATAATAACTGGAATTAAAAAAAGTCCTTTTTTTTAATGTTTTGGCAAGCTGCCGGATGAAGAAAAAGATATTTATTTCCACTGAAACTGGCAACAAAAATCACTGTAAAGTGTGAACCTGTTTCTGATTCAATTCCATACGCCAACAAAATCTTTACCAAGTTTTACTTGTGCCCATTACTTATCTCAGATCTATATGTATAAGCTTACAGTCGAACTCGCTATTGCATAACCAAAATGCCACGTATTTTTATGCAATAAACCGATCTATTCAATAAACCATGCTAATAGAATGGGAAGTAGGTTTTTTCTCTTTTTTCTGCATTGTGTTGAGCCACTACATGTAGCTGAAAGCCAATGCAATCTAATTGTGTTCATTTATTTTTTTTATCTGAAATTTTGTTTTAATCACAATATTTGAGGCTTTAAATATCTTGTACAGGTTTCAACTTGTATGCATCTGTTATCAGTCTAGTTGTAGTCATAAATGCAGAACATGCCTTTTTGTTTATAATTGTACTAAATTTATTATTAAATTGAAGACACATGCAACCCGGATTAAAAGTTGGTTGACGACACAGCAGGGTTCTCATTGTCTGAATGCTGCGACCATTACAAACATGTCGTCATACGCAATTATTGAATGTTACATTGTAAAAACCCCACTGACATAAATTTGATACAAAATGTTTTTGTACTTTGAATTTCTATGTTTTTATTCGGGTTATTCGTTTTTAACCGACTTACGTATAACCGTGCCTGACTGTAATTACTAGCCAATATCTTGTTCATATTAACATGTAACAATATCTTGCTTGAAAATGATCTTAGCATCGAGATCGAAACGTCGCTACCCAATTATATCAAGAAGTTGAACATCCATATCAGTTGTCATGCCTTTGTAATTACTAGGCCATAGGGGTATGTACAAGTTTTTAACCTGAAACAGACACAATGCAGAAAAGCAAATGACTTTCAGTGAATGGTTAAAATCCAATTTTCTGAAGTCTGATCATAGGTTTAGCGCCACATTGCTATTCTCCATTAAACGGTAATAAATAGAAAATAGGTTATTAGAGAATAGGGATACTTGTTACATGTTAATATGAACTTATTGTCACCCTTAACTCCTATACGATTGGTTGATTCATCCTCAAGTGTACTTCCATTCCATTATACAGTATGATGATATAGGCCTAGAATAAATAGCAATAAGATGTATTTTGCTCTGCTGGAAAATTTTCTCTCAGTAAATGATAACACTAAGACTAAGACTCAGACATAACTTGTTGCTCTTAGGGACACGTAGAGGATGATTGATCTATAAAGAATCCAGACTAAACCATTGGAGAATTATTCTACAGTAGTAAATAACCCTTGTGTAAATATGTGTGAGAATTTGATTTGTGTACATTACTCTGCTGTATTGATTTTTAGCCAGACTTATATTACAGTAACATACAAAATAGTTTAGTGGCTTTATTTTCAATCCCCAGTATTGAACAGTTGTGTTACGTAGAAAGGCCTTTACGGTCAATTGTTCTTGTTGTAGCGATATAATGTTGCATTTAGCATGCATGTATATCTTTATGAACATACATGTTTATTGTATTTGCCAATGTGACTTAACGTGTAAATATTTGCAGAAATAGAATGCTCAAAATGAATTTACTTTTCTTATCTCTACAGGTGTGGTTTTTTTAATGGATGACAGATGCAGGTAGTTCGATAAGCAGATTTAGATTACCCACCTGCTATGATGAGGCTACGGAAGGGCTTAGTGCTCAAAGTGGGTTTGGTCGTCATAGTTTTGATATTTGCTCTGCCATATTTGATTAGTCTATTTGGTCACCCAGAGGATAGTAACATCCCACGGCAGCGTCACAAGAGAATTGATAGACAGGTAAATGAATCAAAGATTTTAGTACATTAGTACTCATTACTCAGTTCTGTTAATGGCATTCTTAATTACCTGTTGTCAACATTTCATGGAATTGTTTCAATTGTGTAACTACTTGTAATGTAATTTAGTAACTCACAAGCTACACATTTATTTTTTATCTGAATTCATCACAGTTGTCTATTGCAGTTAAATTCCCTTTTAAGTAATAGAACCTTTTTTTCTTCTTATACATTATCATTGATCAAATGAATGTTCAGTTATTAAAAGTATTCCCAAATGTTTTTTCAAATTAGATTCAATTACTAAGATAATACGATAAACTAGTTAAATAAATCCCGTATTTTCCCGACGATTTCAATTTGTTTTATTCACTTACAAACTTGAGACTTTTCATACAAGTTATTTGAGCCGTGACGTAGGCAAATGAAACTCCATTGGTAACAGTCTGTTCCGATAACTCCATTCTGGAGGTACACAAAGGATTGCTAGATTTTGAGAAATAACAAAATGACGGTCAGGTTTCTATGGATACCAGTCACTTGGTGAATTCCCCTGGTGATGTCACTCCAGAATCACAGTTGACACTTAAACGTCAGATGTTCGAATCCCAATTTCTCCACATGAACGCTGAATTTTTTGATAGATAAAGTTGCGAATCATTCAGTGAATATTGGACTACTTTTATACATTTTCTAGTATCAACCATTTGGGAATACCTTTAATGTTAACTAGCTAAGAGCAGTATTCTGACACCACATTTTCTAAGCCTTGGAGGAAAATGAATTAACCAAGCAGCAAACGCTTCCCATTTAAGCATTGTGTTTTGTGTGGATACCATACATTGAAAAAAACGTCCACATGTCATAAAACACCATTTCATCAATCATTAAATTTGCAAAATTTGCAAAACAAATTTGCCTAGGATTTAGGTGTTAATCATATATTATAATGTTTTATTCTTCTGTTCCTTACAATCTACCATTTATTTTCTATACTTACCTTGTAAATTAAAGGCTACCACTGTTTTCTTATAAAAAAATTTTTTTTCAGGATTTGTCTTTTATTGCTTCGAATATAGTTAGGATATTTAACATTTATTGACAGCTGACAAGTTCATGTCAAAAAGTTAGTTTTGCTTTATGTGCTTAAAAAAACAGCTGTTAAAAGATAAACATACTTGTAGCTGTGACCCTGAGCATTTCAATAATCTCATCAAACTGTTTCTACAGTAGGTTTATTCTATTGTCTTGAATCTTTTCACTTGAATACTGAATTAATCTCAATACAGGATTTTAAAAATTTGTATTCTTGGCTGATGCTATGGCTAAATCTGTTTTTTAATGAATTGTATGGTGAACTTGTTAAAACATATATACACATATACAGATTTAGGTGGTAGCTTGACAAAAATTTGAATGTACCATTTAAAAAAAAAAAAATTAAAATAAGAAGCAAAAATGTTTACTTACATGACTTTATAAACAAATAATTATTTTGAAGGAGTTTTGTTGACCTGGAAATCCAGCCATGTCAATAGTTTATGACTAAGTAAATTACTTGCTTACTCATATTACTTACTACATGAGCTATGGTAGCATGAGCTAATATAAACACAACACATACATGTGTGTAACATTTTTGGTAAAAAAAAAAAAAGATTTTTTTCTTTACAAAAAATGTTATCTTTACTTTGTAGACACATGAATAAAACTGGAGTTGATAGTAATCAATTTCATACAAATCCATGCATGCAAACTTGAAATTTTCCATAAAAATTTAATCTTTCTATTGTTGAAATTGAACATTTCTCCTTGAAGCTGGTGAATATTGAATCGTTTTTGATCAAATTGAATACATGTATTTTATTCAAACTACAGGCAGCTAAGCCGCACATAAAACTGACTGTGAGCAACCCCTGAGTATAAGCTTATAAAAGCCTTAAGACTACCAATAAAACCCTGACCAATAGAATTATAGTATATGTATCTATCTAGATGACCTGGGGATTCTAGTTCAGTACCCTCCATCACTGGGACTTCAGATGGAGCCCCCAACAACAAGGGCCTAGGTGGTATGGATAGTTTTCTCAAGGCTGAATATCTGCCACCAATGGTAACCTGGTTCTGCTGTCAGTGGGAATCTGAGTAGTTTTTCTCGTGGTCATGGTGTGGCCCCTCCATTGTTGACAAGTTTGGGGTTTTTCTCAAGGCGGAGTATTTGCCAATAATGGCAGCCAGTGTGGCTTTCTGTGGGCCCCATCATAATTCCCTCCTTCGTCATAAAATAAGAAAAATAATTAGCATGATGACATAGATGAAATACGCACAGTAGAGTATTCTGATATGGCAAATAGAGGATTAATATTGTTAGCCTCCCACTCGTGTAAGCCTACAGAACAAACACAAACTATCTACTCTGGGTGGGATAATTATGAAACAAGTCCAAATAATAATTACCCTCTGAAATGACCTTTAGCTCCACAAAAAGTAGAAAGCAATTACACTTGATATAATGATATTATATTTACTTCTTTTAGTTCAGACGTTATTACAGTCTTATAAGTCTGAGGGAGGGAAATAAAAAGACTAATAAGCCCCTTTGTCCAAAACTAAAATCTCCCCGTATCACGCTTGAACATATATCATCTACAACTATGACAGTATGGCCAGTAACTAATGGATGCTTCACTTGGGCATTTAGAAATCCATCGGACCTAAACAGAATTTTTTGTTGACAGAATGTGGCTCAGTTTGACATGAATGATGCAGAGAATGTAATTGGGCAGCCTCTACAAGCTTTTGGTATTGAGGATAATGGTATTAGGGGCTTCCCTAAAGTTGTTTTTGGAGAAAAGGCTGTTCTCAAGGAAGGGGTGTTGGGGAATTATGAACCTAAAGAAATACCAAAGGGTGTTGGACCAGGTAAATTTTAAGTGAATTTATCATATTTGTGTTATTTAAATGTATTCATGTATGTGGGCTTCATCACACTTATAGATCAACATATGAGTTACGGTCAATTCATGCAGTGGGTGGATGGTGGGAGTTTACTGTTGCTCTCAGGTCTAAAGGGCAATACAAAACCGTGACTGTTAGCTGTTGGAGCCCAGTGACATCAATGGTGGTTTCCTTCAACTGTTGAGCTGACCCATATCATATAAGTCAAATAGCAATTATGGTGTTATACCCTTTACAAACCATCCATGCATTCTTAAAAAATGTCCTTTGTAACACAAGAGCATAAAATTAATTTGTATGCTGTTCTGAAAATCTTAGTGAACAGTTACCTTGTGTTCCAAACATATGCAATTGGGCCCGCGGCCCGTGGCTCAGTGGTAGCGAGTGCGCTTCTTGAACTGAACATGCTTCCATTTACCGTTCACGGGTTCCAGTCCACCTTTCGACCATCAGGTATATGAGCGAGTAACATGTTGTGGCTCTGGCAATCGCAGGGGTGGTTTTTACGAGATTTCCTCCCAGTTTTCCACCGTAATAAGGCTGTGTACAGTGTGAAGTGGACAATCCGTCATCACATAAGTGAAATGCCCTTGAGTACGACGTTAAACACCAATCAAACAAACAAACATATTCAAATTACTACTAACTAATGTATTTGTATTGAAAGTTTGATAGAAGGTGATTGCCATCAAGTTAAAGTGCACTGCTTTTCCTTGTACTGGTGGCTCGTGGCTGTGGCTTAGTGGTAGCAAGTGCGCTTAGCCAGTGGCTTGAGCAATAGCAAATACTGTAATTGTTTTGACATAGAAGATTATATTGTTGGGTATGGACGGCAGTGATAAACTATTTGATGTGATTATAATGCTTGCAAAACAAATGGGAAGTTTGGCAAGGCCTCATACCATAATCTGAGTGATAATGCTGGTTAATGTGTTCATAATTGTTAATTGTATGTATAGGGGCCGTATGACTATATACCCTAAATCACCTCAGAATCGGCGAAAAAATTACTTTGTTGGGGGTTTGCTGGATGCTGTGTGTAGGAGGCAAAAGATGAATTTCTCAATGGGTAGGGTTTGTCGGAGAGCATTAATCTGCTCTATTGCATGCTGTGACATTGTCACGAAAGTTGGGAATTGTTATAAGGCAAGGAAAAGTGTGAAGTGGACATCTGTCATCATTTAAGTGAAATAGCCTTTAGAATGACGTTAAAACCCAATCAAACAACAAACAAACTGTTGCTGATGGTCCCCTGCTTAGCTTTACATCAAGCTTTATAGCCTGTGGAGATAGGAGGTAAACTACCTGTTGCACTATGTACCTGGACAGCTAAGATGTTGTGTTTTATGATTGTTTGATGCCAGATTGCCAGAAGTGTCAGGGGCCATTTCCTCCACCCATGGGTTTAGCATGCCAGACCTTTATAACCTGAAGAACAACTTAAACCAATAATACCAAACCACCCTATCAGAACAAACAAACAAATATCAAGATTAAAACTAACAGTAATTCAGAACTTTTATTAATTATAACATTTTTTTTTTAAGCAGATGGAAATAACAAACTTTGTATGTTAAACCTCAAGACCAAAAGATAAATAATTTGGTTTTCATGCAATTTTATTATATGAAGCATGTTTTTGTGTTTTGTATATTTGAGTATTTGTTTAAATTCTCTAGGTGAAAATGGAGAGCCTGTTCATACAAGTATGGAGGAAAAGGCAGCAGCAGATAAATCGATCCGAGATTATGGTTTCAATATGGTGGCTAGTGATAAGGTGTCCTTGGACAGAGTGGTTCCTGACACCCGCATGGAAGAGTAAGACCTTCTTCATTGGTTAATTATTATTACATATACTCCATGTGTGTACTTAGACAGAATGATTCCTGAGGAATGATTATTCTTGTTAGAAGAGTCCCCATTCTCTAATAACCCCCATGGATAACTAAGATATTCTATGTTAACCCTGATACCCACATGGAAGACTAAGACATTCTCTATTAGCCCTGATACACACATGGATGAGTAAGGCATTCTGTATAAACCCTGATACCCACATGGAAGACTAAGACATTCTGTATTAACCATGATAACCACATGAAGGAGTAAGGCATTCTCTATAAACCCTGATAACTACATGGAGGACTAAGACATTCTCTATTAACCCTGATAACCACATGGAGGAGTAAGACATTCTCTATAAACCCTGGTACCCACATGGAGGAGTAAGACATTCTCTATTAACCTGATAACCACATGGAGGAGTAAGACATTCTCTATAAACCCTGATACCCACATGGAGGAGTAAGACATTCTCTATAAACTCTGATAACCACATGGAGGAGTAAGACATTCTCTGTTAACCCTGATACCCACATGGAGGATTAAGACATTCTCTATAAAACCTGATACCCACATGTAGGAGTAAGACATTCTCTATAAACCCTGATACCCACATGGAGGAGTAATAACCCTGGTACCCACATGGAGGAGTAAGACATTCTCTATTAACCCTGATACCCACATGGAGG
>JARFOD010030812.1:0-10613 GCA_031763545.1 Mopalia muscosa
CGCATGCCCCGAGAATATAACTGATTGGGGACGCCCTCGATGGTGACCTCGATCTTCTAAATTTCGGGGTTGTAGGCCTCCGTATCCCGCTTGAAATCACTGACTGGCTCCTTGAAGAGCATCAGGACGCCCTTTATGCTGCGGGTGGGCACATTCATATTGATGTTCCACACGGAGTCCTTTCTTATTCATGCTGATCTTGCGGTGGCACAGGATGCGATCGTAGAGCACAGCGAGGTTCCCTGCATACTGGTCCCAGATAATGCGGACGAGATCAGGGTGTGTCACTTTCTCAAAATCAAGACAGATGTTATTGAAGCGGTAGCGGGTTGGGTTAAGATGCCCCGCCGCGCCACTGGTGGCGTGGATCACACTGTTGTCGTTAAAAGTGAGCTCGTACTCGAGGCGTTCGTCGAGTGCGCTAGGATAGAACAGCACATAGCTCTCCAATAGCTCGCAGTCGAGCGTAATATAATACCTGTTGCCGTAGGCGTTTGCGATACTGCTGTCTTCCATTTTCTCGTCGTTGCCATCGCCTGCGCGTATCAGAAACAACAATGTCATCCGGTCAGATGTCGCAAGCTTTGCCGACCCAACCAGTGTTGCCTCGTCGAGAGGGACAGTTTATTTGCAGCAAGAACTGGTGCCAATAGCCGCGGATGACTACTACAAGGCTATGGCCGAGCAACAAGGGATGACCCCGTCCATTGGACGCGATACAGCGAAATTTACAACCAATGCTCGGATACGGCCAAGCTATCAGAACTCGATCCCCGCATCGAGCTGGAGAAGAAAGAGTTGTCTGAAGCAGCTGACGAATTCTGTCGGAGACGTGTCGCAGAAGGCTTGGGCAACCTGGAAGATGAACGAGCGTCTCGCCTGGAGGCGGCCATAAGTACCAGAGAGGGTCTTTGCTCTCAAATAAACCGCACCTGAGAAACGATTAGCCGGATTCTCAACGCTGACAAGACACTGGCCGATCGCGTCCGCACAGTCTTTCACAGTCTTTTGGGAACAAGGCAGCGCAAGTATTCTCACGGCGATCGACATGACCATCTCGACATTGGCTCTTGCGCTTACAGGAGGTATTTCGAAGTCCGTCGACACTCCGCCCCCATGGCCGTCTGACAAAGGCAGCCTCAAAGACTGGGTCAAGAAGCACATGCAGAGCCCTTGGAGGGTCCTCACCAAGCTGGCTGAAAAGGCGGCTACAGCTTAACTTGGGATCATCGCTTCGTTGTATCTTGGCTCCTGAACCTACTCTTGAAAACGGCCGATTGGCTGGCCGGAAATATGTGGGCTATCGTCACCGCCATGGGCGGGGGGGCTTTCTCCTGGTTGTGGTGCGTAAACGTTTACGAACAAGACCAAAGCAGCAGTAGATCGCTCGCAGCTTCGCTACTACTATCCACACTGTGAGACAACTCCGTCTCAGTGGGCCTGTGAGGCCACCAGCCCTGTTTCTCCTGTGTGGTTGGCAGCATTGGGCGGAGTGTCGGCCCCATTTACCCCAGCGTTTTCACCTATCATCAGCGTCCTGGGCCTGAGCCCCGAGAATTGCCCAGACATAGGTTCTGATGCTGTCGTTAAGCCTGTCGACACCGGGATGTGTAAAGCCCTGCCGCTTTTCTGTTATAAATGTGTTCGGATCAGAATTTTGATCCTGCTGGATGAAATCGACGTGGTTTTTTTCGGAGCCTTTCTTGAAAGACATGTGGGATCCGTCGTAATACCCTGCGTTGGCGCCCCTGTCCGTCCCGTGGTGCCCCTGGCTGTTCCAATATGAATATGACTCCCAAAGCCAGGATCTGTTGGATCTGGTAGTAGACATGAAAGCTATACCTGGCGCGGATTTTGCCGTCCGGGGCCGACAGGTGATCTTTCCCAGATTCACCGCAGCCTGTGGTGGGGCACCACATGGCGAAATTGACTTGGTTCTGCCAGAACTGCATAGGTTGCTGTACCACGCCTGTACCAATTGATTACTCGATACTTGCGGAAGTATGACTTCTGAAACACGTCTGGAAACATGGCCTGGAACGAGTCGGGCAGTGGGCTCTGTCAGGTGACTGGTCATTATGACATGGCTTCGGGGTCCTGCCGTCGCAGCATATTTCGCGTCCGTGTTGAAGGTTAACGCCGTAATCTCTATTGTAAGATGATGTACATAACGTTGGTGGACATTCTAAATGGCGAGGTTGTTGCGCTCAATTGGTTGATTGAAAACGACAAAGGCGTGTTCGAGATCGCCCATTGCGGTACAATATCCGTGATAAGTTGCAGAATAACCGCTTACTTGTTCAGAATTGGCCGGCGCATATCGTTATACCTGGTGGCTACTATAACGTCTGTGACCTTGACAAAGAAATATTCAAACCTCATGGAGCCTCGATTAAGTTGCATTCACCGACCGGGTGACTTATTATCACCGCCAGGGGGCCTGCGTTGACGTTAGGATTCGTTTCTAAATAGCAGAGATACGCCTGCGGCCTCCCAGCGATTGGCAGAAAACCCAACAAATTGGTCGTTAACCTGAGCGAGCTGAGCACTTCCCATAACCTACAAAACGGCGCTCTGAGCACGTTGCTGCCTCCCATGCCAGTAGAGAACGAGCAGTGTAACAGCGGCCTGACAGTCTCCTTTCTTGCTTTGCGGTATAAACGACTGGCGGAAGGTCTCTTGGGAAAGCTCATGATGGGCATACGCGCTATTGACATGCTTTCATCAAGTTGTAACTTACGACTTTTACTCTCTGACATGGTTTTTATGATAGACCGTCCTTAATGGGTACGAAATTGAATTTAATCCTTATTTAAAACCACTTTTTTATGTTCAACTTCTTGACACCCAAAGGACTGTGAAGTTTAACACCAATCAAACAAACAAACAAACCAAAAATCTTTTTTGACTGAGTTTAATTTAACCTTAACAACTGGATTAAAAAAATAACAATAAAAACTGAAATCGTTCAAGAGTATGGTGTGAATGTAACATTAAAAAATATCACAAAAGATCAATAAAAACATAGTAAGGCAAAATGTTAAAATGTTATAATTTGTCGCCTACGGCTGACTGTCAGTTTATTATGAAGAATACTTTGTCTCAGACCGATGACAGTCAGTTGTTGTGAATAATACTTTGTCGCTGTTAAATGTCAACTGTTGTGAGGAATTCGTTATCTCCGGTTAATACCAGTTGATATGAAGAATACTTTGATTCCATTGAATGCCAGTTGGAATTTTTCATAATGAAAGCTTCCTGTCATTCTGTTTCTGTTCTTTTAGGCAAAAATTTAGGGATTCGCGTTTATCACTAATGTAAAGTTCCTTCTACTGCACTTGATTGCATCCTCATTTGAGTTCGGCTTGCTGGGAAGTGTCATGATTTTTGTTAGTGGAACACTTTGTTTTCCTGCTGTTGTTCAGAAAAATCTATAAACCTGGTGTCTTGCTTAATCATGACAGGGTAGGGAAATCCTGAAGTGCTGGTAATATGTTATTGGTGGAGTTGAGAACCTTATCTATGTTGTGATATGTTATCTCTGTGAAGACTTTCTTAAAGGAAAAGAAGAACGAAATAAGTGTGAAAATAAATAGTCTGTGACCATCAGTTTTGAAAATGATGCTCAAATTTTACGGATAGCTTTTCTAATCACGTATGGCGGATGGTCCATACCATGTCATTTGTGTATCTGTGACATTGGATCTGTTTCAATATGCCGGGAACTTCAGGCCAAGGGGTAATGTGCAACCATGCATTGCGTCCTGTGATTTTCTTGAAGTACGACAGGGCCTCACGAAGGAATTATACCTATTTTCAGAATCTTTATGTCTAATTTATTCTTCAGAGCACAAAATGTTCCGTAGCTTTCAATACAACATTTTTAATATGTTGCTTCCATGAGGCATCATTTGAAAGAGAAACACCGAGGTGTATATGGCACGTTAGAGAATTAACGGTACCTGATTAGATGGATATATTAGAAATATGAGATGGATATCTGCCTCTAGACACAAGAAGTGACTGCGTCTTTTTAGCATTAAGCTTTTACGAGCCACTTATTGAATCAGGTCTAGACTAGCTGTAAATCATAACATATACTTCTTTGCACAGTTGAATCTAGTAAGGCGTTGGACAATATATACAAACAGGTGTCATCAGCAAAGAGGCAGATCTTGTTTATAATTCTAAATGACAAATCGTTGATCAAGACAAGAAATAAAAGTGGCCCAAGAATAAGCCATGCGGCACGCCTGTCCGTAAATTCTGAGGCCTGACTGATGTCCTTGTATAACGACTCGTTGTTTTTGTTAATTGGCTTACCAAGCAAGGACACTGCCTTCGCTACCACAAGACTGTCATTTTGACAATAGTCTACCAGACCATACCTTATTGAAAACCTTTTAAATATAAAAAAAACATTAAAAAATATCTTTTTTCCGCTGTATAAAGCACTGGAAATGTCAAAATATATATCTACAAATTGTGTGACTGTAGAACTACCAGGCAAAAAACCGTGTTGGTATACAGATATTTGAGAATGCAGATGATTAAATATGTTTGAAGATAGCCTTTTCGAATACTTTGCCTATACACCTTAAAATGGATATGGGTAAAAAAATGTTATATCATGTAGTCATTCGCCTGCATGACGTAATATTTGCCACCTACCACGTTCCACCGAGTCGGGAATTTACCACTGGTAATGGATAAATCAAACAATTTAGACAATATAGGAGCAAGGATAGCTCTCTATTAGAAGTCTAGAGCTTATCACATCTAGGCCTACTGATTATTCATAACTCTTATTATATATACCAGCTGGCATTAATTTTCCGACCTAACCCAAACTGAAGAGAGATTCTTTTAAAATGTCATTTAAAGATATCACCATTATACATTAGTCACACACCACTGATAGTTGGGTTTTGGGACGAAAGCCCTCAGGCTGCCCTAAGCAATAACTAGGACAGCGTCTTACACAACCTAGTCTGTCCTCTGCCTCAGGGCAGTAAGTTCCAGGTGAAGCATGCATTTCTGACCTTACACTGTAAGAGCATTATGTTTACAAAGAGACAAAGACATTTTACGGTTTTGTTTGTATGGCTATAGATTTAGCCAACAAGTAAGTCCGCCCGTCAGACAATCATACAAGCAAACAAGCATTAATTATTTAGCTTCAGGATGCGAAGCATTGGCTTACACTACATTTCAGAGAGCCCAGTAATGAGCACCCTACATAATTTTTTATTATATAAATTACCATATACGGTCTGTTTTATAACTATTGGAGCGAATTGAAAGGAATTAAACTCTTGCTCTTCGGATGTTTTACATAATCACAAAACACACACGACACTACTCTTATGACTCACGAGAAGAGGGGTACTAAAATTCTATTTAAAACTTATTCACCTCCGTGTACTCGTACTTTAAGCGATATACTTCAGCGGTTTACCAGATACTGTCTGTGCGACGGACTGGCTAACCAATCAAATCAAATGCACAATTGAAACCGTATAAATCAGGTTTTCAAACACGACGCAGTTGCTTTGCTGCACGATTCGCTGAAAGCGAGCTTCTTTTCGACGAAGAAACATATTTTGTGGAGTAAAGAAGACATTCAGCGGTGAGTAGTCATTTTCACAAACCAGTGGTGGATTTATTGAGTGGTTTGTTGATAACCATGAATATCAAGTGCTTTGCACTGTTGAAAATTTTGTAATTCCAGCGACACATAAAGACTGTAAAATCCGCTGTTCCAGTGCTATTTAAATACTGAACAACTTTGTTTGACCACGGTGAGAAATAGTTATCACAGACGCTACATCCGATATATTTGGTTAAATATGGTTAAGCTTACTTGCAACTAGTCTTTGGTAAAAATATTGTGAATTTGTCGAAAACATCTTGTAGGTATTCTCCTCGATTTTCAACAATTGCAATTTAACAGCCTGTGTTTGTTTCAAGGACGTATAGGGTCGCAATTTCAGAAAAGCGTCGTGTTTTCCCTAAGCACCAAAATCAGAAAAGTATATTACAAAGTTCTGACATCAGAAAAGGACATTATCAATTTGAACCGATGAATAAACTCACTCATTGCTACGATTTTCATTGTGTGCTGTTAGGAAACAAGTCCGAACAGACTGGAAGGCTCTCATAGGGTATTATGATTATTTCCATCTGAAATCCTTTAAGAATTTAAAATAAATACAAAAATTGACAAAGATTGACTATGTATTAATGTCTATATGAAATCCATGTTATTGTAGTTTACTTTTAAAGTTGAAATTAATTTGAACTTATCTTGCATGAATCCGATGTTATTCCAGTCCGATCTATGCCGAATTTTGAACCCTTGTATGAAGGCTCCCAAATATTCTATTGAAAAGACTTCCAAAAACTTCCTTCAAGAATTCGTGACTTAATAACACATTTTCTTGATATAAGTTGACTAAACAAGCGAATCTGGATAAGGGCGGGTTGAGGAATAGCAAAGCTTTTTTTACTAAGCATTGGAAGAAGATGGACTTTCACATAGTATCTATATTCCTCGTATTTAATGGTTGTGCTAATGCCAATTGTTGTTGGAATATACAATATTATGGGTTATACGCAAGTTGGTTAAACTAATAATCCGCATAATGACATATAAATTCAAAGTACAAAACTATTTCGTAGCTAACTCCATGTTAAAGGGTCCGCTTATATGCATATCGTTTAAAGGAATAAATCGGATAGAAGCAAAGTATCAGTGGGGTTTTTAAAATCCTAACATTCAATATTCACATAAGACAACATGTTTGTAATGATAGCAGCAGGCTGTTGGCCGCATTCAGATTAAGTCCGATCTCGGCGAAAACGGATTGCATGCGGCTTCAATTTAATAATAAAAAAAGCATAGCCAAGGGCTTTAATATAATTATAAACATAAAGGCATGGTCTGCATTGATGGGAAAATACATCAATTGTATACATAAAAACACGTGGCATTTTGGTTTTGCAATAACGCGGGTTCGACTGTACCACGTCATGTCAATGAAATACCTTAAGTATGACGCAAAGCGACACTCATTCAATCAATCAATTAATGACCGAGAAAATGGCACAGGTGATGTTAACTACGTACATCCTATACATTAATCAATAATAACACAAACTCCTAAGCTACTCGTCAAGAACATAAACTAACGAGCTTTCGGCCCACATGCTGGGGTCTTGTATATCTTCAATTGTATTCGAAAACTAATGCGCTATTTTGCTTCACAATATTATTTGATGCCATATTCGATGTTATTTGTTCAATACTCTTTGCGTGGCTACGAAAACGTTAATGATTGGTCAGTTTCCTTTTAATTATATGGCTATTCATTTGTGAAAGGTCCGGGCCTTCGGGCCGAAAGCTCGAATATTAAACGATCAAGTAGACAAGCTGAGGATTAAGTGTTTTAATTAATGTAATACAAACCCACGTTAGTCGTAAACAATATATCATCCGTAACTTAGTTGAATAAATTTGATCATTCTGTAAGTTATTTGCGGTAGATTTTCCTCACGGTGAGCTAATTCGCCAGCTCAAACCAAGGAGTTATAAAAAGAAGACACAACTGACCCACATCAAAGTATCCTTTGTTCAATTTCGCCACAGCTGGAGTCGATCTATTAGCAGTGCAGGTCTGGAGGCTTAATCCGCTCTTCGGAAAACACCGAGGAAACTCGGAGAAGGAGGCACAGCTGACCCACATCAAAGTACCCTATGTTCGATTCCGTCACAGCTGGAGTCGATATATTAGCAGTGCAGGTCTGGAGGCTTAATCTGCTCTTCGGAAAAGTCCGAGGAAACTCGGAATCATCGGCCGTGACGAGGACTGAAGCTCAACTTTAGATTGTGTATTCCTAATTGACCACATACAGCAACCTAATCAATGTACAGAATATCAAAGGATTGCCTCCGATCGACAGATAGAACAGTGAGCGAATTGTGAGTCAATACTGATCGTTGTATTCAAACAGAGCCTATTTCTATGGGTTTTTTTTTCTTTGAAGCAAAGTTGATATGAAAAGGAGATCAAATCTTTTAGCAGGAAAAAGTAATGTTAGTATAATCTCCAAACACCATCTTAAGCATACTCTAAAAGCAACAGATTTGTGTGTACATTTTGCCGTCTTACATCCAATCTACTAGGAATTTTTCAACACATATATATATATATATAAGTATCGCCAAACTTTGAAGCAAAATAAGTTAATTAAAACGACCCAATCCGAAGAATGCCAAAAGTTCAATATATCAATTGCTTGTTTGTTTGGGTGGGCAATTGGTCTGTAGAGATTGTTAAAATTGTTAATAAAGGTATCCCAAGCCGAATTATATTGACGGAAGATATGCAAATAATTGAAAAGAAATATAATTTTGTACTTCAAATTGGTGTTGATACTGGATAGTGAGACGAACGGCCAAGCTAAGTTACTTGTCTCCTTGCAGAAAATTAAATATAGACCAAGAACGCTGTTTTTTTCCGGAATAATGAAAATAGTTTTTTTCCAAAAAATGCACATTTTTTTATTTCGATACGTTCAAAATTGTATAATGTTTGGTACTAATTTGTACTCACAAATTGCTTATTTGACATAACGTCAGAATTTCATCAAACTATATTTATTTTATGTTAATTTAGTGCTTGATGTCTAAGACCCTTTTTATTTGTGAGGCTATCTCTTTGCTGAGTAGGCCAATTATTAATGCAAATAATGAGAGTTATAATTGAGAATATTGAGTTGCGCCTCTTGGTTACCAGACGTGTTGTTATCATACTCAGCTTAACTGTGATTATAACCTCAACTAGTTCTTAACGAGGCGTGAATTGTGCATTCATTTTAAATAGCTTATGTCAAGTGTGGTACTTAACCTCCGCTTATATGCAGTTAGATGATAAAATCGCAAAAGTGTGTCCTGCAAAAGGTGAAATTACGACTAAATGAAGAACCGTTCACAAAATTCACTACATACTGTAAATTAGTAACGAGATTGTCAATATTACAAACTAAATTTCGATAACCAATGTTTGGCGGAATTATTTTCTTGTATGCCTTACAAATAGCGAATTTCACACTTTTGACAAAATTTTCCATGCAGTTTTTCGAGAATTGAACACCATTTTTCTTTCAAATCTGCAATCGTTCACAGTAACATTTCTATTTTCATTTTCTTCATACTTTCAGGAACATTTCTAAAAAATGTCATCAACGTTGTATTGGCGAAATAACAAAAAAAATAACAAAAAAAAAAACAAAAGGAAATAATTTGTTAAAATTGACACCTCATGTTTGAAGTACAATATATGTGATATCGGTTATCGAACCTTTATCGGACCTGGTCAGTAGCATGGTGGAAGGCTCTAAGTTTGTTAACACCTAAAATGTGCATATTTCTTATTGCTGTAAATTGGCGGAAAACAAATGTGCATATTACAATGTCACTTCCGTTAAAATACGCTGCGCTAAAACATTTCAGCTCTGTTTGGGGCGGAATCGGAAAAAGGACATCAATGAAAGTAGGCCACGCCCACTGGCCTTTCAATTTTCTATAGCACTACATGCCCTTCTCGCGGCTGGTGCCGTATTGTCTGGCAGAGTTGTGCCTCCTTCCCTTTATAGATCCATGGTCAAACGAACACAAGTCATTTATCATTTCTGCATGCGGTGTTCTTTACTGTTTACACAAAACTGCCCAGGAGTAAAAAGGATTGCTCTAAACACAATATGAAAGGTAAGAAAAGGCATATGGTAAACCATCATTAGCCCGGCGCGTGGCCCAGGAAAAACCAGAGATGGTAACTCTGGAAAGCTGTGTCCGTGGCAGGATGCCGGCATGTCATCTTCCTTCAAAAAGGAAATCATAGAAAACAATAAAAAGATAAATCAACTGAAGATATAACGTGAAGAAAATCCTTCTCGGTCTCTTGGCAGAACTGGGTGATCCTACTAAATCAGCCTTTTAAACGTCAGTATCGTTCATTATGCATACGATCAAACATTTTAATTCGAAAATTTGCCATTTGGTCTGTTGTTGTTAAGCGACTGCTTTTTCAACCATATTGTACCAATATGTACTTGCCAGTTCCGTGCACCAAATTTACTACAAAAAGCATGTTTGCGAAACTGTATTGCAATAACTCATTTCGATGGCTTCTCGGACTGATGAGTCGAATTATTGCATCAGTTACATTTGTTAACAATACGGTGATATATACTCAGTCAAAAAAACACTTCACACTCATAAATTTCTAAACATTTTCTTGAAACTTAATTCAAGAGATATTATTATTATTATTAGAAGTAAATGCGTTGTCAAAGACGTGAACAAGCATGCAGTTCGTGCGAGCATACATCAAGAATACAGCATGTTTCCTTGTGTTCCTAGCCACGTTTTAACCTTATGAGACACATGCAATTGAGCCCACGTTAGCACAATAGAGTGACATCTTGAAAAAACAAGTACTTACAGTAAATTATCCGTTGATTTGCAATGCCACGACTGTCAAACATTCAACGTGAACGCGCCATTGGCATGCTGAATACAGGAACATCGGTCACTGACGTTGCCAGGGTTA
>JARFOD010030822.1:0-10613 GCA_031763545.1 Mopalia muscosa
TGCAGTTTAATGCTTTAAAGTAGATTATTTTGATGTGACAGTAAACTCCAGTGTTTAATTGTCAAGGGATTGCCAGAACTTGTCAGAAAAGTGACAACTCCTACAGAAATAGGAAAATATCTTTATGGCCTAAAATTTAGCATAAATGTTAAGTACTAATCATAATTTAGAACCTTACACAAATATTGAAACCATTAAAGTACCTAATAACTTCTAGCAGTTGGGACAGAGAACTAGGCTTTACCACAGGGGGTCTTACATGTTAGTTCTGTGGCCTTTCTTTAACAAATATGTGCCTAGATTCTACATTGTGCTTTTTTATGGTTTGGTGGGACCATGGAGAAAATGTTTTAGGAAGCCATCAACCTTCAGCAGAGTTCACAAAGTACAACATATTTTAACTTGTCCCACTACAAGTAAACTTAAGTACTTATTAGACACCTGTATCGAGTAGCAAAGAGCAAGTTTAAATTTATTGCTTATGTTTTTATTCCACAGACATTGATGAATGTTTAGAGGAATCAAGAGAATGCAGTCCAAATGGAAATTGTCTGAACTCACAAGGGTCTTACTCATGTAATGATTGTAAAGATGGTTACGATGGAAATGGAAAAATATGTGATGGTAATTCATGCTGTTTATTTCACAATGAACCTGAAGATATATTTTAATATATACATTTGTGATTTTCATTTTTATAATTTTACTGGTTTTAGTGTTGTAGAATACTGTTAAATGCCTTACATTATGCACGGGTCTCCGGGGAAATGTTTGAAAAGTTAAAGGCGGAACAGAATGACAGCCACTCTGATCATTAGCTTTGCTGTAGACTCAGTCCCTGTCAGCCTGTAGACAATAGGCCCACTCATGTGTCACTCACAGCTTTGCATGTGTTGAATCAACATTTACAATGGTTTATTCGTTCCTAGTTTTAACTAAAACAACAATAAACTGAATAATAAAGCTAACGTATATTCGTAGTACATGTCCATATATATTTCGCTTTTTTCTACCATGTAGGTAGACAAAGTTTTATGCTTTAGAACAGTTCCAGTATTATCACTCGCTTTAAATAAATTGATCTTTCTCTTTCTGTTTTGAAATATTTTTTTTTGTATTTGATTGGTCAAACTGTTTATATTTGCTGTCAATCAATGTCATGACAAAACTTTGAGAAAAACCGCACCCATTCACTTATGACAATAAATGAAAACTTACTGATGACCAGACGTACTCTCGTATATATTTACTAACCACTTTGGTAAATAAACCAATAATTTATTTGTCACAATTTCCAGAGGGTTCATATTTTACTCACCATGGCTCTTTTAGCGGCCAATGACGAATAGACCACTCTTTATTACATAATATCCCAGTTGCAGCTGTTTGACCTAATTTTGTCAATAATGCATGCGTTTGGACTCTAGTTTAAAAATAACCACAGCAAAGACGTGTTTTGCAGTTGCAGTCTAGAACAGTTTATATTTTTATCAGTCGTTCTGAAAATTAAACTAGTCCATTTACTATACTGTTGTATATAATTTTTGTATCACTGCCATGCATTCCTTGTTTACAAAAAAAACATATTTCAAAGATTATTATGGCATGTCAAAAGCAAATTGTCAAACCATGGATTACAATGTGCACATGGTGGTAAATCACTAATTTAGGTGAGTAAATGGTTATGATAAAATATAAAGACAAGCGGGACAACAACAGCGTTATATCTTTCAAATTTGCAAAGCTATATTTTAGTACCGCGTAAAAACCAGACAAAAATATTGCAGCGTTGATGTTACACAATGCTTTACTAAAACTACATGTACCTTTATTGCACTTCATATGTGATCATGTCTTAAACATGTTGTGAGAAAATTGTTCGATATTTCTTTACTTTATTGGTAAATTGTAGTCATTGGAGCTCGGATGAGAGGATAAACTTTTTTTTATGTATTTATTTTTGTAGCTGTAGTTATACTAGTTCCAGGCATCGGTCATATAGACAATGCTACATAGATCATGCTGAGTGATTACGCAGCAGTGTTGTTGTAGGCGCTTGCCGAGGATTAAAGGCCCTGAAGGATGTTAATCATTACACAATGAGGTCAATAATGGTCTTCTAGTAGTACACATGGATGTTGTTCGAAACTTAGGTCCCATTAGAAGTTAATGCTGGACAGAAATGAAGTGGATATCTGAGTTGACCCGTTCGTAATGTTAGGGGCTATAGGGTACAACAATGGTATTATTTGATTTGAATGTATTGGTGTAACACAGTTGGTGTTCTATCTCAAGTGGCTGCTCTTTTAGTATTAATAAACGACTTGATTATAATTAAAGGCTTTTTTCACAAGGACGCTTTGTAGTACCATGTGCAGATACTTAAAATGCCATCTTTCTATACACAAAATAGTCATCTGGCTTATGCAGTAGTGAAACTTCATTTACTTTTCATTTGAATTTTACCGATTTGACCAGTTGACCGCTGCCATGGTAGAACAAGTCCTGATGGCACCAGCATATTCGTATAAGAGAAAATGTTAATGTATATTTTATCATGTTTAAGATAAGGATGAGTGTAGAGAGGGAACTGATGATTGCTCTGATGTGGCTTCATGTACCAACACAGAAGGAAGTTTCTCTTGTACTTGTAATGACGGTTATATGGGTGAAGGAAGTACATGTGAAGGTAAGCTATTCATTTAAAACCAGTTTAAATTCCACTTTTCAATGGCAATTGAAGCAGCGAACGATATGTGGATACAGTCACTTGTGTCAGTGAAAGTGTGTGTTGTACGCAATAAACCTGAAATCTGATAAACAAATTCATAACTCCAATAAAGTCAGAAAAATAACCATTTTTAAAAAGGATGGTTTTTGTGTGCCCTGAAAGCCAAACCAAATGGCCAGCGGTATGGGCCTAACATCTAGACCCTTCGGTTGAGTTTTTTCAACCCTATGAAAATAAAGCTTTATTATTATTATTATTATTATTATTATTCAGCGTCTTACAAAACATACAATGTTAATTGGGTGGGATCGAAGAGAGTAACTACTCCTTTGAAAGGAGAGTGACACAGTGCCCAAAGCTGGAAGCCATCAAAAACTCTTGTGTTATTCTACAAACCTTGCTGTGAAAATACTGTTTCATGCAAACACTGCTGTATGCGGATGACTATTCTACTGTATATGTGTCATGGTAGAGATGTGATTAATTTGGTAAACATTGTATGGAAAGATGTACAAGCAGCATCTGAAAAACAAAATTAACTTGAATGTTTCAAAATCTGCTGCGATTCATCAGCACCAAAACGAAATTTAGCATCAAATGCCAATATGTAAGAGAAATTACTGAGTAATGTGACCACATGGCTTTACACACTTTGGACTGAAAATATGCCTTAGCTGCCTTTGGAGACCTGTTGAAATATGATTCACAAAACAATATACACAGTTTCCCCCAAATTTTCATGTGAATGTTAGTTATAAACACAAAAGATTTCAGATGACAAATTGAATGCGTTTTCTTTGTCTAATAGAAATATTGTGGTGTACTAAATACTAATTTATTCGGAGAGTAGTTTTCGTTATTTAAAAGCCTACGGTCATCATTCAGTGGTTAGCTTATGAGTTTCAGTTCTAGTCTGCCTGTAGACCTTGGGTAAATGGGTGAGTCACACAATGTGGGTTTTATGAGGTTTCCTCTCGGTTTTCCACCATATTGTAGTAAAGCAGTCTGAAGTGGACAATTCATGACATATTGTGAAGTACAGTTCGGTATTACAGTAGTCTTATAAAATCATAGTAGTGTGCTTAATATTTAAGTATTTGATATGTATTTCTTGAGTTATTTTTAAATTCACATTGATAAAATCAAAAATCAGGATTAAAAAAAAAAGGGACCTCTAAATATGACAAATGCTCGACAAAAGGTGGCTTTTAATCAACACATCAGCTAATTGCTATTTACAGCTTCTTATTGAATTGATATCAATATTATAGCTTTAAAATCAATATAAAATAGAATTATTTCATTATGCTGAATATATCTGATTTTCCTAACTTGTCTTTGATTGAAGCCACAACCATGGCTTAGCAGTTAGTCTGTCAGACCACTGATCTTCCCCTATGTGTCACTCTAATTAAGTTTGAGGTCCCTCTACAGACCCCAGTATAGGAGGGATAACATGAAGCTTGTGTAGCTATCGTTGGGGGTGGTTGTTGTGCAGTCTCTACTTGATTTTTTTTACCTTGTTAAGCAAATAAAGCAGAGTAAGAAATGGGCAATCCCTTGTGTATAAGGAAATACCTGAGAGTTCAATGTTAAAACACATCAGACAAACAAACAAAGTCTTTACTGATTGGACCGGCACACAGTTATAGAAGTATTATAAAGCATAATAACATAAAACAGATGATTAACAATCATATGTATATCTTTAGGTTGTCCATATGAATGCTTTGTTGTTGTTGTTTTAGATATTGATGAATGTACAGGAAACGTGTATGACTGTATTGAGAATAGTCATTGTGAGAACACTATAGGATCCTACCTGTGTGAGTGCGACGAAGGCTTTACTATGGAGGCAGGGGCTTGTGTTGGTAAGTACACTGTACACACTGTATTAAGTAAAAAGAGTGAATTTATGTTTTTATAGCATGAGAAATTGCTAGCAATTCAAGCTGTTCAAATATATATAGTACACACAGTGAATGGGTTGAAACAAAACTATCATAGTTACATAGTGTACCGTTAAACCCACGAACTTGAACCCTTTGTGCACTACTGTCAAGAAAACACAGGAAATCTGTTTTAACCCTCTGGACATATGTTTGTCACAAGCAGTGAGTAAGCTTTCCCAAGACAAGGTCACAAGGTATAGACCCATTTTGCTGCCCCACATATATCAAAGTGAAATAGAGAGAATACATGGATCAATCCAATGCATGTGCCACTTTCCAATCAAGTTGATCTCCTCTGGCAAAAAATCATGGTAAACAGCAAAGAAAACCAATCTCATTTTTTAGCATTGGCTCTTAATATGGTTATTCAATTGATACAGTGTGGACATTAAATTTCTGAATTTTGAATGTATTTTACTTGAGCAGAGAGAAATATTGCATGATGACTACATGGGACCTTGTTTTGCGGATCACTCAATAGTACCAGTGTATTGTCTCTTTCTCTACCCAGAAATATGTCACAAGTTTGACAAGGTTAAATTGCTGGAACGTTTATGGCTGCCATAACTTGATGCTGCTTTTACCGATGTCACAGTAGGATTGCACCCTATTACATGCAGCATACAAGTTTGGCCACTATCACATGTTTTGTGCACTGTTCAACCCTATGAATATTATGGTCATAATAGCTTGATTGGAGAGTGAAACTGTAGTTTGTATTTTTGCAAATTCTTGAATATGGTCAGACAATCTCTATGTGGTCTTCTGGGCCTGCTGCCGTGGCTTACTGGTAGGGTGCACGCTTATTACACTGAACCTGCTTCAATGTACCATTCACAGGATCAAATCCAACTGTAGACCATCAGGTATATGAGTGAGTCACATGTTGTGGCTCTGGCAATCCTGGGGGTGGCTTTTGCAAGGTTTCCTCTCGGTTTTCCACCGTAATAACGCTAGGTGCAGTGTGGATTGGACAATCTATCTTATAAGTGAAATACCCTGAGTACAACATTAAACCCCAATCAAACAAACAAACAAACTATGTGGTCTTCTCTTGTTAGTGTGAGCATTCGGCCGTGGCTTAGTGGTAGCGAGTGTGCTTCTTTAAACTGAACCTGCTTCGCTTTACCGTTCACCAGATCGAGTCCGCCTGTTAACCATCAGGGTTATGAGCAAGTCACATGTTGTGGCTCTGGCAATCGCGTGGGTGGTTTTTACGTGGTTTCCTCTTGGTTTTCCACCGTAATAAGGCTGTGTACAGTTTGAAGTGGACAATTCGTCGTCATATAAGTGAAATACTCATGAGTACAATGTTAAACACCAATCAAACAAACAAACATCTCTTGTTAGAGTTTAAATTATAATTGTGGCCTATAAAATCATTGAGAATGGAGGTTTTTTGTGATATTGATAATGAAAAATATTCTGCCAACCATGAACAGTGGTTGATGTTGATGATCATCCCAAGTTTGGCAGTTTTTCGACCCCTTATTGTGGAGCCATGTTAAAAATTCAGTAGACTAGGTTTTGATTTATATTTCACTTTGATATATTTAAATAATTCGGTTTTGTTATTTATCTGTCACCATTTTTACAAGTTTGTTGGTATGGCAGTTGTGTCTTTTGTTATTGTGGATTCACCTTTTTTTTTTCAGTTCAGTTCTTTTATCTCTGGTTAACCATATTGAGTTTTGATATGCTAGGAAAGTAATTAGTAGAGTTATTACCCTTTAAGCGTTCCTTATTCGAGACACGGTCAAAACCTGTAGTTTGTGTTTTGTTGTTAGATATTTATCTGTTGTTTGTTGTTGTTGTTAGATATTGACGACTGTGCTGATAACCCATGTGTTGATGGTACATGTGTTGATGGTGTCAATTCCTTTGAGTGTAGATGTCAAGACGGCTACAGACTTCATACAGATGGACTCACATGTCTTGGTATGTTCATTTATTTACAGTAAAACAGTAATGATTTTATGATGTTGTGATTTTTCATTATCAGGAAGACATAAAATATTTAAATAATACACTCTCATTTAACACCGTTTAAAGTTGATGATACTTGTTTACGTTTATTATGATGTTGTTGTTGTTCAGCTCCGGATGACTGTACATATGACCCAACAATCTGTGATCTGGAAGGCAATGAGGTCTGTAAAGTTGATCAGGACTCCAAGATAAAATGTCAATGTCGTAAAGGCTATGAGATGGGTATAGCGGGTTGTCAAGGTTTGTTACATGTTTACGCAGTACTAATCATAGTTTTAAAGCAATTTTTGGCCAATTTTTTTGCTTCTACTGGTTGGACTAGTGAACTTTTTATAAGATTGATGTCTTTTACTGTACGTAATGTTCTCAGGGCTGCTATACTAAAACATTTACTGTTTTTCTTTTATAATTTTATATAGCTTTACATAAAAAGCAGATATTCTAGCTTCAAGGTTTGCACAAGTCCTTTATGCAGTTAAACCTGGGATATACTATGGAAGGATTGAACCCTGTCAATTTTTGACAAACTTGAAAATAACAAAATTAAAAAAAAAAAAAAGATAACTGCAAATTAATGAAAATAGAACAACCAAAAAGAGCTTGTATATGAATTAAAATACTGCTTGTCTTACGCATATTCCTTTCTTATTTTAAATAATGTTCCTATATAGTATAAATCTAATAATTAGGATTTACTGTTTTTAACCTGTATGCAATACAGGTTTGCAAGATGTAAACAAAGGTTAACAGGATATCTGAATAATATGGCCAGGTTCAATTACGAATTTTGATGGTATTTTGATAAATTTAGAGAAAAAGAGGTTTGCATATTTCTGTTGTTTGTAAATTGGCATTAAAATTTGTGTAAAATATCATTTCAGATGAGGATGAATGTAAGAAGTCGGTTCGTTGTTTAACGAACATGAAATGTAGAAACACAGAAGGCTCGTATGAGTGTGTCTGCAGGGATGGATATGAGGAAGTGGTTTCTTCTGATGATTGTAAAGGTATTTTTCTCACAATCACATCTCTTCATGATTTGGCACTTTGAAGGACTAACTAAAAACATGTAAAATGGCCCAGTTTGTATGATTCTGAAAATATAAAATTAATGATTGAAATGGTATTAGTATAAAGAACTTCACTTTTGTCACATATTTGGTTTCCTAAGAGCGTAATGTTCTGATTGATAATCCTCAAAAACGGAATCAAAAAAACTAGTTCCCATAATCTTGATATGTTTTTTCTATACTTATTAATTAAAATGAATTACTTTTTTAATCAAGCGTAAATATTAATCTTTATTTTATATTGGAATATGATATAAAATGGTTTTTATTTAAATAGAAATTGATGAGTGTAAGGATGCTGCCTGTCCACCATTTAGTTCCTGTGTTGATGAAATCAATTCCTATTACTGTGCATGCGATTCTGGATATACTAAGATGTTTGATGATATTGGAGAGGAATTTTGCAAGAGTAAGTTGTATTTTACACTATGAATAAAATTATAATACAATATCATCTTCTAGCTTATCCTCTTTGTTCTATCGAGATTTGAAATAATACAGAACAATCCTTGCCTTATATGTAGACAGCTTGTCCTTTTTTTTGGTGTCTAACTGAAAATGATTCTGCTATAACCGGAGTCACCTCTGAACACAGTGTAAATGTGAAATTCAAAAGTTATCTCCAGCATCTCTGGGATGGTACATCGACTTTCATTTCCAGTTAGCACTGTACATGTGGAAGATACAGATATACTAACATCTCTGGGACGGTACATTGGCTTTCGTTTCCAGTAAGCACTGTACATGAGGAAGATACAGATATACTAGCATCTCCTGGATGGTACATCCACATTCGTTTCCAGTTAGCACTGTACATGTGGAAGATACAGATATACTTGCATCTCTGGGATGGTGCACCCACTTTAATTTCCAGTTAGCACTGTACATGTGGAAGATACAGATATACTAGCATCTCTGGGATGGTGCATCCGCTTTCATTTCCAGTTAGCACTGTACATGAGGAAGATACAGATATACTAGCATCTCTGGGAGGGTACATCCACTTTCGTTACCATGCTGTGTCATGTGGAGAGTATGTTGTGAGTGATATGGGGTAGTGGTTGTGTCTCTATAGTAATGTCAAATACATGTACATGTACACCACTTTTATATAAGTGAAATAAGCTTGACCATGGAATAAACACCAGTTGATGAACTAAGCACTGGAGAATGTAAATTTCCAACATAACAAAATGCTTCACATTTTATTATTATGTTAGTGTGTTAATTACTGATGGATACATTAATGTCATTTAAGTGAATTGCACTAGAACATGGCAGTAAACAGCAATTCAATCAATCAAAAATTGTGAATAAATTGACTGTTGACATTTTATTTCAGAGGATGATGAATGCAGTATAGATGAAGACTGCGCTGAGAACCGTGAGTGTGTTAATGGAGAGATGAACGTTCTTACCTGTGAATGTAAACAAGGATTTGATGAAAACTGCAACGGTAATACCTTATACATTTTTATCCAGTCTATTAAGGACTGTCCCCAATTCATTTCTCACCTCTATGCGCGAAAAAACCCCGGCGTGAAAACCCTTGCCATACACTTGAAATTTTGTTGTATGTCGTCCTGCTTTTCTATATAGATGGGTAAATTTACAAGTATGTTGTTGCAATAATTTCTCAACGACAAGGGTATGTGTAAGCAACCAAATTCTGTTGAAAATCATACAGGTGAAAGACAGAATAAATAAAGAAAATTTGCTAATATAGGTTCGGACCACCCTGAGTTTGAATCGCCAAAGCATAAGATCATTCGTTAGTCAATATAAACTGCATGTCCAGTCTAATATGCCGTTTGTATATCCCAATGTCAAATACAACATAATTTTAAATGCACATCTGTAATCGATACAGTTAGATGAAGAATACTCCTTTTTTTTTCTAATAAAGAAATTTTTAACTTACCTCTTGCCAAACTACAGGCAGGGTGTATGTGTTCATATCAGCATGGTGAAATTGCACATGAACTGAGTATTTTGCAGTGGTGCACCTTAGTAATTTCCAGATACATATGTATTATGTTAACTGAGTCTTATTATTTTAATTGTCAGATTTTACACGCTAACGGCAATCTTCTTTCAGAATAATTTGTAAAAAAAATTCTAATTTGTATTTTTTTAAAAATTCTTGGTTTAATTAAAACAAATACCACCTCGTCGGAGAGATGTTTATCAGTCATAAGAAACAAAATGTAACAAATGTTTTCATGGGCACAAAAGAAATAGTATCCTGTCAGACATTGTGGAAGATGTTAATTAAAGGATTTTAACTGCTGGGATAGTGTTTTATTGGGTAAATCTTGAGATCAGCTCACTTCCCTTTCTTAACATCTGGATTAAATCTCCAGATTTCAATAGCCTCCTGTGTTCTCTGTACTGTGTTTGAGACCTCCCATGAATCACTGTTTACAGATTCTAAGCTTGTGTGCAATATGTATTCCTGTGCTTTCCAGGTATGCATTCATTGATTGAAACAAAGAATATGTGCATTATTTATACCTTGAAGAAATATACACAAAATAAGAAATTAAAAAAAAAAAAGTTTGGTCATCTTGACTGACTACAAAGATCACACACAAAAGGCATGGTGATCTATTTTTACTTTGAAAGACTTCCAAAATTTATCTCCCTTCCCTTTGTGTTGGGCATTTGCTATTCAATATCTCCCACATTCGACTTTCTAAAATTTGTTTCATCATGGTAGATTATCGGTAATTTAACTGACATCGCAACACATTTAAGGATACTCTAGCCCTCCTATATTCCAAAAGTTGAGATAGTGATCTTTATCCCAGAGCAGACCCGATAAAAAAATTTGAATTTGAAGACCGTTAACTTTGATGATAAAACTTGACT
>JARFOD010030844.1:0-24157 GCA_031763545.1 Mopalia muscosa
CCTCTTTTCTCGCCTCTTACGATCGACCGAGGAAGCCGAGGGAGTATTTTGCAAGGCCATGGCCCACCCGCTCCCTCGCGGGGCCGCTTCTGTGAGACATTGACAGCAAAATAATGATAAACAGACACAAGGCAAAACGGAGGAGAAAAACGCAGTACATGGATGGACATGCAGTGTCACACATAAGAATCTGAGAATTATCTGTTAAAAGCCAGATCAGATAGAGCTTCAAGTCAACAACAATAATTTCGCTCCGATAATCGTTAGCAAGTTTATTACTCCGTTAACATCTTCTCCTCCCGTGGGGCATACAGCTTAGGACTCATTGCTGATAATGGTTTGTTCGCCAATCGAAGGTAATGTGTTTTGTGATATTGGAAAGAAAACGAACAAATTACACTGGGTCTGGACATTTACCATCAAATCATTTATGACATTAAAGGAAAAGATATTGGGTTATGAAGAGCCATTACTGACGCCAAATCCGTTTCCTTGGGGATTCCAATTACATGGAAGTGAAGTACTCGAACAATAGCCACACACTAACACAACAATTGCATAGTAAGTGTTTAACTGTTACAATATCAATGCTCTGCTGTGGCTTATTGAAGTAAGGACGCTTAAAGTTGAAACACAAAGCCTGAAAGTCAAATAAGTCAGCAGTTGACATTCATGTATTTGACTCCCCCGTGTCTCCAACAATCCTATTCCGTGTAGCCAAGGCTTTGCATACGTGCCAGTAATAATTGATAATTGGCTGATGTAAAATGAACTGGCCGAAATCAATATGTTCTGATATACTTTGACATTCTATATTCATTTTAATGTGATATATTAAGTTCCATCTACATAAGAATCGACACCTGGGCACATATATAAAGGCCATCAAGGGCAATAACTCAAATATTATGAGCGGTGAAGATAACATCAATTATATGGGTGATTAGAGGATTTAGAATCTCACTGACCAGGTGTTAAGCGGAGAATTCCATAGTAAAAGGTAATATATACGGTCAGCGGGCACCTGTTTACTGGATTGGTTTCAGTGAATTATGTCCCATTCCACAAATGAGATTGAATATATTTTATATAAAAAAGATTGTGCAGCGATTAAAGATAAATAATTTGCTAACTTAATGTCTTAATGTCCATTATATGCAAATCCTTTCCTTTTAATGGAATATATTTAATGTTGTATCGAACCACTTAAAAAACACTTGTAACCATCATTGATCAGACCCTTCATTGATGGTTTTCTCAATCAAAAATGTTCCCCATTTAACAGTGGGTCCCTTATTGACCACGTCGCTAGCCGATTACGTTAATCACTGATTAAGATCAGCTTTGCCCAGGTCCCCTTTTAATCAGATTTGAGCTTTTCAAGTACCTTATCTGGTTACTGATTCTTCCAATGTTTCAGCTACAAAGACACATTGCAATCTGTGGAATAGTTCAGCCAGACAGCCAGCATTCGATTCATTCTGCTGTTAATGGATTAGAGGAATAATTAATCCCAAATGTCCCTTTCTGGTTAGAATGGAAAGCGTATCGTCTGTGATATTAGATGCCAAGTGGACAGTTATGTTGTTAAGAAACCCCCACATCATTGAATACTAAAATTGGACAAAACCCATTTTGGTTCTCTACCGTTTTCCAGTCAAAGATGATAAACTATGAGGTTTGACCCCAAGATGGCTGGGTCTCCTTCATTCACGCGTGACTTCCCGTTCGCTGTTGTACAGATTATTGGTGAATTAGGTCTGCAATTGACCTTTATGTCTTAACCTTATCCAGACGTTGTTATTAAAATAAGAATAAAGATAATTCTGTTCGTAAATAAAATCAGAATTTACTTATCTGCTCGACATTATTAGTCTGAGAAATATGACAGATCGTGGATCAATACACATTACCCGGTCTGTTTAAAGAGAAATCCGTCTCTAGACCATCACACCGTTACGGTCTTAGTGTGATCAGCTTAAGCGACTAGTTATCAGAGTTCAAGCGATTCTTTGTACTGTTAATACACAGAGTAAGGAAGACGTGTGTTCAAGTGTTAGTCAGGTGGGCTTACAAGGTAATGGACTTGTGTTAGACATAAGCTTCAAAACAATCATTCATCATCAAATTAAATTTTGATCTTTACAATACAAAGGATGCAATGTATGTGTATATGAAATATATAAAAAAAAAGCTCTCAACCGTTATGAATCAACCTACATGTAAATAATTTATTTCCAATTAGACTAGAAAAAATAGCATGATACTTATTTATATTTGTCATTATTTAAAATATATCATTCATTATGCGGCGAATGTATATGGTGTTTGACATGCCCTTCATCACAAATACATCATTTTTTAAAACTATCTGGCACTTAAGTCGTATTAAATGTCTGCAAATATGTTGAGCCTTTTAGCCAACGGCAGTTTGTTTCGATAGTATAAATGTTGTCTTTTCTCAGCACTAGAGAAAAATTAACTTTCTAGAATTACAAAAAAAACCTTCCCATCTTGGTTTTGCTGGTAAATTATTGTGGGAATACAGCACCGTCATATAGGTCAAATACCTTTCTCATGGTGTAAAACACCAATCAGTTAAATATTTAAACCAATAAGAAGGTTGACCAATGAGAATTTTGACCAAAATAAGGCCTTCAAACAGATGTATTTTGTTAGACTGTGTCATTTTTGTCAGAATACAGCATATCGATCTGGGGTGGGTATTGTGACCGAAATAGTATTTCGACGAGAACCATTTGCTTTTTATATACTAAATTCGGAAGTAAAACATGTCTAAAGACTTAGCTATGCAGGCCTAAGTGGACCCATACCTGGCTTATTGGGCACTTCATTAAATGCCCAATAATCAGCCTGTAAAACTTGGACTTGATATCTGTCGTCAAAGGCGGGTTGAATCCCTAACTGGATGGAGAACGTGTCCACCGCCATTGCTGACGGACGGTCGCCTGTGGATAAGGAACTGAGCTGCGGTTTTTTTGGCACCAAATGACCGAACGGAACAATTATGGAATCACATTTGTAAGGACACTTTCGGTATTATTCGTAAAGATGTGTTTGCTTTGTTACCGATGACTCGCATGCAAGGCTGGTCTGGTATTCTGCGGCATGATCTGGCACTGGCTGGACTAATATCAACTGATCAGTCAAACGATGTTTCACTGCCTTGTAGTGACTCGTAATAAACACGCAAAAACTCTGTATTTCTGTTTATTGTTATTATGTCAACTACAAGATGTAGCTTGCATTTAAACAATATGGCCAAATAATAAAATGCCTGGCATATTTAGTTGCTCCTCGGGCAAGTATCTTCTTAAACAACACTATTGTTCTGCTTTGAAACTTTGCTTAAGCACTTAAAAGACTTCCAGGAATGTCTGCGTATATTTTCATAGCAAGATGTCAGCATTTTTTAGATTTGTCAGAAGCACTATTATCCCATAAATTGAGGAGATTTTTCAATCAATCTTCGCAGTAACTCACAGCCTAAAGGCTCACAGGAAAATCCAATTAAGGTGGCAATGCATAATAGAATTTCAATGAGGGCAAGAAAATTTGCCCGAGCCATGTCTGGCTTTAGGCGAGATCGAACTAATCAAAGCCGAAACAGCACTGCGGATAATTTCCCGTCGAGAGGCGTGTAAATGTTCAATATACACGGAACGGTAGTCGTATATTCAAAGAGTGATCTGCCATAACCTAGAGCCACAATATACAAACAGTATCAACCGTAACACACCCCTCCCCGTGTGCATATTTTAACAGTTTGTTTGTAGCGTAACAATGCTGTCTTTACTTAGCACTGGAAGAAAACTAACTTTCCAACATAATGGATCCCCTTTACGTTGCCACAGACACAATTATTATGGGAAAACACCGCTGTCATATAAGTGAAATACTCTTGTTTAAGCACGGCGTAAAACACAAATCAATCCATCAATCAATATAAAGTTTCAAAATTCTGGCACCTTTATGTCTTTAGGAACTGAGTCATTCTCCTATCAGAGGGGTAGAGAATGTCCGCTACCTAAATTCCAGCTGACAAATCCTCTACTTTTGTCTTAGGTCGGGAAGCTCAGGCTCGTGGGCTCGATTCCCGGACGGGTTTCAACTTGCAAAGTTTACTGACCTACATGTAGAATCTGTTGAGAATAAAAGTGTTACGCCAAAATAATGACAATAGTCTATGTTGTAGCATTATCAGAACCTCCATTTTCTCCAAAAATCAAATTGGTCCTGTGATATTTTAATCAACAGAAGATAAGAGGACTGGTAACTTTAACAAAAATGAAAACAAAAAATCGATTTTAAGCTAAAGTTCGGCCAAATGAAAAAGCGGGATGAAGAGTATGACGTTAATAAAAAATAGGCGTATGTCAGCTAGGCTACAAGGGGTGCAAAACAGACACATAGGAAAGGTCCTCGTACCTCCGTGCCAAAATGAACATGGTCTCTTGGATTGATTGATTGATTGTTTGATTAATTAATTGGTCGTTCAGTTGTTTCATTGGTCGATTGATTGATCGTTCGATTGATTGATTCATTCATTGATTGATTGGGGTTTTACGCGGTGCGTAAGGGTATTTCCCTTTATATGACGGCGGTGTATTTCAACAATAATTGACACTAGCGCAACCAAGATGTTAAGCCTGTACATAATGTCGAGAAGCTAATCTCACCCCACTGTTAAGTAAATACAGCATTCTTAGCCAGTGGAGCCATGGTCTAATGGACTAAACTTATCGTATCAGTTTATGATATAATTCGTTAGAACGTGTCATACGAGAGTGTGATAATATTTGATGGCTCTCCATTCAAGAAGCATCCTCTAGATTTTGTGTGTCTATTATGAATGCACTGCCGTGTTCAGAATGCACATTAAGCAAGAAAAAAACAAGATGTGATTTCATAATTTATCCAAAAAACGAAAGTAAAGAAAAAAAATTATATCCGAAACAATTCTAGCAAAGTCATGGATTTGTTTGAATGAGTAAAATGGCCATTAAATTAGGATAGTCAAAAAGGTCACACCACGACGAGACCATGCGTCTCTGTTTCAGTTTGCTGCAATAAGCTGCTATAATCACCACTCTTGTACTAGAAAGATGTTAATATCAAGGATTGAACTAATTTACGTGTGGCATTGTTGTGATTCGGCCAATAAATAAAACTTAAATTGTATGACTAGCCTCTAAGGAAGCCAAGTAGCGATATACCGTAGTAGCAGAAGACACGCTATAGTTGGATGTATAGCGTATCGATCTAGGCTCACTAGGACCCCTTAAGGGATCTTAGCTGTGTACTAATACCCCGGTATCGAGCCATTTCCAACTGTGGCGAATGGATTTTCCTTTAACTACTCACGACAAATGTAAATGGAAGTAGGGAAGAATACTAAGTAAAAAGTGAGAAGACAATAAAATGTGTTGTTATATGCGGCTTACAGACACACTTCAACTCGTCACGATAGTTACGTCGTCAAGATACAATCTATGTGGACTCACCGCAGTAGAGACTTTTCGCAGTAATACAGTGTCAACTCACCCAGCTAAGTATGCCGCATAAAAGACACATTTCATCAACTTGCTGTCTTAGATGCTTATAAGAGACACACTGTTGAAGCTCACAAAGTTAGGAACTTCGTCCATATATGTTTTATAGACATACAGTCATTTTGTAACAATCAAGTACCGTTCAGCTTTAAACACAGACTGCAAATTTTGGGATAAACGCTCCCCATGAAGTCATGCCGCGGAGCTCTACCAATAGCACGAGATACAAAAAATCCCAGCTTCTAAAAAAAAACCCAAACCCTGTAATGTGCGTCAGAATCAAATGGAACCAACTTTTAATTTAGGGATAATTAAATCTGTTAGCAAATTTAAAAAAAAAAAAAATTAAATGACTGATATGCAGCTTTGTGTTAAGATTCCTTGGTCAGGGTGTATTGATACAGTTGTAATTAACCCTTCCCTCCAATGAACAATTTTCTGTACTTTACCGAATATCACTACACAACATAGGCCTCATTTTCGACCAAAACGACTATACCCTATATCATGGAGGCAAAACACTGACAGTTTTACATTGGGACATTGTATATGATTTCGCCAAGTCTCACATTCTCCAAATACGTTAAATTGGTTGAGAAGTCTCATTCACCAATCAGCCAATATCAATAGATACGTCACAACTCTTTGGAACCTACTTTCTTTAATCCTACAAACCATTACAGAAAATCCTATAGGATTTTGGACATCATTTAGGATCCATTAGGAAAATTATAAAGTCCTACTGCATTTTGAAAATTCTATTGAATTTTAAAAGTTCTGTTGGATTCCATAGAAAATGATATTGGATCCTATAAAGGATTTAATATAAAAATCTTATAAGATTCTGAACAAAAACCTATACAATCCCACATGATTTGTTTGTAGGGAAAGCTATTCAAACTGCGGTATACCGATATTTTTCTCAAACCTTCTATCCCTCGTGTATTGTTGGTCTATGATTTTCCTGAGGGTAAAGTATATGGTGCATTTTGCTGATAGCATTTTTGATAAAACGTCTTTATTTTGAATGGTGTTCAACAGGATGAAGTTATACCCCAGCGAATCACCAAAAGCAGATCTGTTCGCTGGATGGTAATGTACAGTTAGAGGAAACTATCCCGACTCGATGACTTTCCACGGACAGTTTGTGTTGGAGCGGAAATTGAGGGTGCGGAGTCTTGTCACATTACAAGTGTTGATCAATGCTGACAAACTCTAACCCAGTCAGTGGAAGCCGTCGCCAGACATTGTTGGCTTAGGCAAATAGTCAGTCTAGAAATCATTGTTTTCTCGTGTTATCGTGAAACGAAAGGAAATGAAACCGTGAACAAACACGTCTTTATCGGCCATGTTTTGTGAGTATCGGTCAGTCCAAGTAGGTTTTCATTTTTGATGCATGTTTACCAGATAATTGTTAGTCCACTTACAGACAGGTTGATCTACAGAAACTTGTCAAAACGTTAATAAGCAAAGCTGAAATAGAAAATAGACTGTTAGGCCGAAAGCAATTGCTATGATTGGGAATCTAGAAAGTCGAAGTACTACTCTCTTTGGTTGTCAAAGCGAAAACGGTCATTCATTTACTCTATGGATCGTTTGAAGCCAGTAATAAATGTAGTGATTTTGCGGTTTTATTACTTTATATAATATCCAGATCAGCTTTATTTCGATCAACTCCATCATATTTCTCTGTCATACAATTCCATCTAATTGACATTTACTGACTAACAATATACGGCGATTTCAGCGTGAGTGGGAACACAACAGCTTTATACGGTGCTATAAAAAAAGTCTTCTTTGCGGACGTCCGTCACTTTCACTGCGGAAACATATGGGTTCAGTTCACATTTTTTCTGAAAGGGCCAAACTCCACTTTCTTTCCCTTTAATACATGTATCTAAAAATCTGTTTTAGTATCGCTTAAATAAACGCTTCTGTCCCGTGTTATGGGAGGTAACTCAATTACCCCTGGCAGATCTGTCGCCACCAGGATAAACCTTTATTGGGAAAACCCGATTTGGTTTTGTAAAAAGGCTTGCTGGTTTTCGGTTATAAAGAAGTCCTAATGTTATAAGCAAATCTCTCCATATAAAGCAATCGATATGGTTTTAACCCACCACGAAGACCCACGGCTTAAATCGTTTTTTATACCGCAGTACAACAGTTACCGTAAATCGGGTGAAAGTTGTGAACATTTATCAGTCCATATCAATGTAGTTAAGACAAAGACTCGGGAAGCCTGAAGCGCTTTATTTACATATCATATAACATATGTCCGAATGTACCTTAACGTATAAAGGCTTAAAAGTACAATGCATCAGGAACATTAACCTACCAGAACACCGCCCAAAATGTTTAATAAATAGACCGTAATGTAGCAGGTACCAAAACTATTCTGATATCCTTTAATGTAATTAAACCAAAATGCAGTTAATATCCTAATAAATCACAATATTTCTTTCTCTACAAAACAAAAAAATAACATTTATTAAATAAATCATGTATTTCGTTCTCTACAAAAAAACCCAAATATATAATATAAACCACAATGCGGCAATTGCTAAACTTAATCTGATCTCGCTGAACGTGTCTACAAACATAACCCATTTACCCCCAATTAATCTTATTATTCACAATATTTATAAGACCCGTAAGCATCAGTTACCCTAATTAGCCTGTTGTTCCGTAAACCGTATTGCAGCATTTATTTTCTAATACATCTTACAGTTCCTTCTCTACAGTAACAATATATGACATAAAGCACAATGCAGCAGTCACCAAAATTAATCCGATGAAGCTAAACATTTCTAAGACCAAATGCATCACTTATTCCCAATTAATCTTTTACCCAAAACATTTAGAAGACCCTACATCATCAATTACCCTAATTAGCTTGCTGCCCGTAAACCTTTATTGCAGCATTTATTTTTTAATACATCTTACATTTCTTTCTCGGCAATAAAAGCTATATGATATAGACCACACTGCAGCAGTTACAAAAATTAAGCTGATGACGTCCAACGTTCTAAGACTATATGCATCACTTACCCCCAATAAATCTTAATACCCAAAACAGTTATAAGACCCTACAGAATCAGTTACCCTAATTAGCCTAATTTCTGTAAAAGTTTATAAGACCAATGCAGCAGTTGATCCAATTATCCTGATTTCCCATAAACGTTTCTTTGACCATAATGCATCAGTTATTTAATGAATATTATATCTCAAAACATTTACAAGATAAATGCTAGCTATCTACCTTTTCTCAATTGTTGTTCTGATTGGTCAAGACCTGACACGTGACATGAAACAAAATATGAGTGGAAAAGCCTGAAACGCTTATATATCGTATAGCAGCAGTAACAGTTAAAACCCGGATGTGCCTTAACGTAACGTATATAAAACAATACTTCAATGCATCAGTTATATCTGATTGGTCGAAAACACGTCATGTGGTAAAACACAAAGTACGAAGCGGTATGATTTCTGTCGATGGTGTGCTTCAATATTAATACTGCGCCTTGGAGCGTTGGGCTGGGAAATATTCTTTTGCCCGTTTTTGAGAACGTTTTTGTTGCCCACATTGGGATCTTTAAAATGTGACGAATAAAACTGTCCTCAAGGAAGCACAACAGATCAATTCGTCATAGAATGATCAAGCTATCAAAGTTTGAAGTGCTAGAAATATGCAATTAGTTCTCGTCTTCTACTTAACTTCCGGATACCTCGTTCAAAGTCTGCCAATGTGTTTGTATACCGATCTTTCAGAGTCGTATTTTGTGTTGATGTTGGGTGTAGCTGTAGGGCCTATTGGTATCACTTAATCTTTTCAATAATACAGAGTTTAGAAAAACTGTAATTGTTATCAAGTACTGGAGTGAATTACGAGAAATATGGAGGATCACCTGACGTGACTTGCAAGACCTACAGGTGGACAGATAACGCACAGTCCATTCAAACGCAATAACAAAACACCTGGGGTCAGTTGCTCGAAAGAGTATTAGCCGCTAACACCGGATTAAATCGCTAATACCGGGTTTGAGATAGACCTACAACATGGCGTGACGTCATCTAATATAGTGGATTCAATTCAATAGTGCTTCGAGCAACCGACCACTGAGGGTTAATTCCATGTTTATAAGTTTGAATTATTAAATGTCAAAAAAATTGATTCAAATGTATTATTCAATGGCATTAGTTTCATTTATATCAGTATCAGTTTGTCGCGCCTGGCTAAGTTCACCTACAGTGGATGGAAGAGCTAAGTTCAATAGATCTGTTGCTTATGAATATACACGGGAACAAGTGGGACACACGTGTCTGGAAAGACACAGAAATAATCTACAAATATTACACACCGAGTTGGCATCATCCCATCAATAACATACAGCTGACCAACGACTTTTATAAGGGTGAATGGGAAACTAAACTGTAAGCTCAACAATTCACTAGTTGTAATTGAAATGTCAAATAAGTTTATCATATTAGATAAATGATTTTTTTTAATTTTCATTTTGGCCAAGACATAACACAAGTAAAATTACAGAGTTAACATTAAGAATTCTTACACTTGAAAATTAAAATTAATATCAACCAATATTTAATCAACATCCAGACAAAATTGTTTGTGGGCACTTTTGGGGTTCAGAAAGTTAATGTTGTCAGTATTTTCGATATTTTGTGTTAAAGAAGTTTGAGCAGATTCTAGCTTAGTAAGGTGAACGAAACTCCAGACTCCCAGAGTCAGACAAATTAGAATATATTTAAACTAAGAAGTAAGCGTCATCCCAAAATAACGACAAAGCTGCTGAATCACTTCTGTTCTACAACTAGATTATTGCGGAAGAAAATCGCACAAGTTAATACTGTATCAAAACTTTGAAATCGGTGGCTTGAGAATCTTCAAAAGAATGGCGTGTTTGATATCTATGCTTATTGTCTCATTTGAATCAAACATTTAAATTGCTATCTTTGGACACGTTATGTGCGAATGTATGGTGACACTGCAAATATAAAAGTTGTGTTATGATATGTTCTGCAAACGGTCAGAAATTTAGACATTTATTAAAATGATCCATAATAAATTAACAGAAGAGAAAAATATTTATAATTTTATACCTTCGTTAAACATATCGAATATGTTGCTTTGACAGCGAATGTCTTAGTGTAGAGCTGGATCTTGGATGCTTCCGAATCGACTAAAACGCCAATAAAGATGGCTCGTGTGGGTGGTTTCAGTCAGAAAAGCTGGCAATAGGAAGTAGACTGAGGGTACAGCTGATAATGATAGAGTTCGGCCAGCACTCTTTGACAAATTTGAAGTAAAGCTCCAGTCAAAACCTTTTTTCTGATAAAAGGAGATCGGAGAAAAGTCAAAGCCCATCAGTAGTCACCTCTAGAGAGACAGCTGTGGGAAACCTTCGATCCATTAGCGATATGCCCGATCAATCGCTAAAACACTTCATCTTCCATCCTAGCACGGTAAAATAATTGGACACGCCAGTCTTTTTTGGTGAGCAAAACTCTTATGGTTTATCAAATGAACGCCATCCATCTACGTCTAAGCTAAGTTAAACGTGGCCATTTTTTCCTCTGTCGCTCAGCTTATCGCTTACTAATGAAAGCTTTATCGGATTGGTCCAAGTTGATAAAGTATTTTTTGTACAAGGACCGGCGCCAGGCTGATCAACACTCTGGAACATGTTAACGATATGATTAGGTAGCATCAGCTCCTCTAATCCACTCAAGACAAGAGAACATGGAAAATATCTCTATATAAAGGATGTAACCGTTTCTCCATCTTCCTTTGGAATATAATAGTGTTCTAAAAAACTATACAAAAAATAGTCCGGTCTGAAATTCGATTAATAATGCTACACGGTTTTATAAATGAGATAATTAGAAAGACAAAAACACAGCATGTATTCATAAGAAAATGTCCAATGATTGAAACGAAATGAACAAGATGCGCATGTAAGATTTCTTAAACTTGAAAATTAAAATTAATATCAATAAAAATGTAATCAACATCAAGTGTATATAAGAAAATGTAAAATGATTTAAACGAAATGAGCAAGATGCGGACGCTTCTGGATGAAAACAGATACAAGATTATCTTTCTGAATGTCCATTGGTGTAACAGGGGCAAGAAAACGAATTCATTCATGTTGGGAAATAGCCTCATTAAGTGTCAAATGGTGTTCCAGTGGGAAAACAAAGAAACCAAATGCTGCCAGCAGGAGAAACAACCTCAGAAGAAAGACAGGGCATAGAAAAAATGAACGATCAGAGGATAAAGAACAAATTCATGTGACCAAATACCATTCTCTGTGGAGCACAGAAACATTTTTCAGGGGAAAATTCACAAATTCATAATTCACAAAGACTAGTGGAGAACTGGATTTGAGTTGAACAAAAACTGTAACAAAATTATTTTATTTTCCTGCCTGTACATGATTCAAGTTTTTTTCCACACATAATTTTTTTTCATAATTTATTTTAAAGTACCAACATGTTCTGTAACGTAATAAAACCTGTATTAGTGACATATTTGTATGAAACTTATTTGTTTTTAGACAAATGATCAATATGAACTGGTGATACGTTCTTACAAATTACGAGCTCATCTTCCTATATATACAAAATTTATTTTTCATGCTGTTGTAAGCTTATACAGATACAACAATAGTTTAAACACTTAATAAGTTCATATAAATTTGAGAAACAGCATGTAGCGCTGACTGTAAATTTTATATCAAAAAGTAAATCAAGTAGGGACACAATATAAACGGTACGTGTATGCATGTTTGTTTGGACCAACAGTGCATTGATTCATGTTGTTTTATGTTTAAATCACCATTCTCCTTTTATGGTTTTAAATATAACAGACGTGGTATCAGATTGGAACAGCAAAGAAAATGGAGGAAAAACCGAGTAACAAGAAACCAAAGTAATTTTTTGGTAAATAGCGAAACGATTTTAGAGGAACGCAAAAAGGAACTCAGAATTCAGATGACCAAAGCAGTAACTCGCGGGAAACGAGGAAAAAGTGAAGAGGAATAGCCGACATGTTTAGGACAGAGTAAAAATCATTTTAGAGAGATACCAACAGGTTCGGGGAGTTTCACAAGACTTTAAAATTAATTACAAAGATAATTTCCATGGCTTTAAAAACAGGTTATTATTAACTTATTAGCTGTTTATATTCGCATAATCATTATTTAGTTGTCCATTATTTAGTTGAAATAATACCAATAAAATAATCCTATCAAAGATGCCCACGATTTAAAGGCCGCTTACGTACTTTTTTTTTAGACAGACTGTAATAATTTGAGAGTGGAATAGTGTTAAGAATTACACAGGTAAAAAATAGATCGAATATATATTAAAGTTGGTCTATAGTGAGAATCGTTAGCCTGTTGTAGACGAGCGTCACTAACACTAGTGTCTAATTCATCCTGATAGGTGTGGAATTAGCCAGTGCCCGTACTTTATTCCCGTCCCCAATCAATACCAGATCCAACTTGATACTCTCAGATGTATTATGTGAGGACGTGTTGAGCGAATGAAGCCGGGCCAATTTCGAGAGGATTCTCCTCTCATGACAGAAATAATCCTCAGAGTAGCTTTGTGGTTGATGGAATAATTCCCAAACCTGGCCTAACCCGACTGGCCTCTACCCTTCTCTTAACTGCCATTATTCTGCTTGCCGTGTAGGATCATTGACGGAGCCGTGTCTGACTAAAACCATCACGTCACCACGGCAATTCTTTTAGACCACTCGCCACAAATCTATTTATTCCCTCCACTAGGAGATACTCATTTATAAAGGATCCCCGCATCTAGTTATTAAGTCCAGGTGGACACAATACAGATTTATCATTGACTTTCTCCAAAGGTGGATGTAGCTGCAATGTCCAGATATACGCTTAATTAGAGAGAGCAACACACATTGTAGCAATGGCGTTAAAATTTAAAAAAAATATGTAAATAAGAAGTTGAGGGTCAGCTATCCTATCCAATATAGAAGAGTTCACAAAGGACATGAGTGCGCTTGTAAATTTCTGTCAATGGATGTGTTATATTATACGAATACATGCTACCCGATGTTTTCACCAGATTACAGAAGAAATTTGAGTGGTTTATTCACACACATTTCCCAAGCTATCGATTCACTCATGTTGAAGTTGGTTATTCGATGGTGGTTAAAGACAAACAGCTCATATTTGACATTTCGAATTGATGTCTTCGTATTCGATGAAAGAAAAAAGCGACAAAAAACTTATTGAGGAAGATAAAGCTTTTGAACAACTCATAACTGCAATGACGGAAGGGGCCAACAAATAGCAATATCAATATACCTTCCCGTCAAAAATGGAGCATAAGTTTATAACATGCAGTCGTAAAAAACAATGCAAAAACAAATGATGTCCGGCCTCAAGTAGTTCCAACCTCTCTAATACAAGGAGGCGCGAATTGGTATTTTGATAGCAGTTTATAATTGTTAATCCGGTGGTGACCTATGTGCCAACCTATAATAAGGTTGGATTAGACTTATGTCACAACGGAAAAAAATCAATTCACATTTTCGAAAGAGCATGTAGATGATTGGTTAAAACTCGACCGAGGAAGGTGTAGCCCTTCAATATGACAAACGACACGACCGTAGAATAGTGAAGCTGTGAATGTCGAAAACTCAAGTTTTTTCGAATCTAAAATAAAGACTTTAAAAATCAAATGAACACCAGTTTTTTTAACTTAGTCGTGTGACACAGTCTAATGATATAACCATATGACTGTATAACTTAACATAATCTTTTGACACAATCAAATTATTAAATCAAACCAAACAAAACTTTGTGTCATTTAATATTAAAGCACAATCTGTAAAATGCCGAAAACTCAAGTTAAGGAAACTTTTCGAATCTAAAATAAAGACTTTAAAAATCAAATGAACACCTTTTTTTTTAACTTAGTCGTGTGACAAAAAAATTACATTATTTTTTAACTCTAGCATAATGACACTCTAATGATATAACCATATGACTGAATAACTTAACATAATCTTTTGACACAATCAAATTACCTAACTCAAACCAAACAAAACTTTGTGTCATTTAATATTAAAGCACAATCTGTAAAATGTTCTGGTAAAATTCAGATTTTAAGGGATATTTCACAAAGAGTGATTAGGACCGTCCCGTTCTATCTCCATGACATTGCGTATAGACCGAATGGTATTAAATCCGGACCATTTTGAATGTAGTAATATTCGGTTTATTACCACCAATTGTTCGATGGTAATTCGGCAAATTTACAAATGTATATATATACCCGGACTGTTTTATGATGTGATACAGTTGCAATTCGTTGAAATTCATTCGGAAGCTATTAACAAATTGAGTTTTTCAAAATTCATTTTTTTCCCCCATTTTATATTAGGCTCTTAGAAATAATGGATCTTTGTGGGGATTTTTTTTTAGAAAAGAAGATGGATCTATATGGAACCATTAGGACAAAAACGGTTCTTTGACATAAGAAGAAAGAGAAGTAACAGGAGAAAGGAACAGTTTCTGTGAAAAGCTGGATGGTACTGGATGGTTACAAAATGACGATCGGCAATAAAAATTAACTGACCAAAATATAGCATTGCCGTTACTTGTATACTAAGTTTGACCTTGTGTCCGTTTAGACTGCTGCGTCTATGATTGCTGTATGTGGCGATCCTAATAAATTCCCTTTTCAGTATACACGTATGGCATTATTAATTATCATGTTGAAGTGTATAAATTACACAGGCCAAGTGAGGACATTTCTATTGTCATATAGGCGCGTATTAATTACACAGGCCAAGTGAGGACATTTCTATTGAACGTCTTCGATTCAGTTAATAAGTGATCTCCAAATGAGACGCTGGTGTTTTGTGATTGCCTCTAAGTAAAATGACGCGGTCAACACCCTGTAAATGTCTTATTTGTTCCCAACATAGGAAAACTCCTGTTCGATTAGTTTGAGCAGCAGCCTGGTCTTAATGAGTGGCTTTAGCTAAAATGTAGGCCGCTCATAAAACAGATACTCGAAGTAGGTATATGCGATTATCCTCTCTTCCTTCCACTCCAGTTCCATTGAGTAACGAGTTAAACGTCAAACTTGTCTATCGAGCCAGACTACTACAACTATCCACTAATCAACCTAATTGCCAGACCCTACTCTGCCTGTTTGCACAAATAAAATCCACTTGAGTCAAGTTGCTACTATTGCTGCGCCGGGCTAGATTAAGGACTTGGCCGTGCATAAATCAACATGCCTGGAGACGCCAATTGACGGGAGAGTGGCCCGACGTCAAGCAATTAGCGAAATCTGGCTTAGATTGCCTAACTCAACACAGCAACACACGTAGCCGGTTAAACACGGTACGCCGTTAAAACTAAATACTGGGGGTGGACGAGGAGTGGCCTGCTGACAGATTGCATACGAAGAAAAACCATAAATCAAAAGTAAGGTAGATTCGTGTGGTCATTAATGAAACTGAATGGAGGCAATATAGATAGTAAATAAGGCCGAAACACATTAGCCTGTCCTTAATCGCCTGCACGACCAGCGATAGCATACCATGATTATATAACAACTATATGCCGTGGTCTTTTTAACTTATGGGCAAAGAAGAAAAGTTTATTAGAATAGGTAAGAGAGTGAGGATTACAAGTTTTTGTATTTATCTTCCACCAAAGGCTTAAAGATTGAATCACTTATGCTTTTCCCCCTTTTTTAATTTGGAATTGCTCTACGTACACTGTCCGCTTTCGGAGAAAAACTTTAGTGCTTGATATTTTGACATCTTCTCGAAGTTATAATAAAACTTATTTTATTGCAGAAACAAAGTTTCATAGTTAATACAGATGTACATACAGTGTTGATTCCAATCGGATTTAGTGTGCTATAACATTCTGTATATAAAACCTTTTCACCACATCTGAAGGGAAAACTACAGTTAAACATAAAGGCAGAATACGATTATAAGAGTAATCAGCTATATTTAATTAAGATGAGCGTGTGATAATAATAATAGACAATCAAATGCGAGTCAAAATTGAACAATTCCTTTGAAGTAAACTTACAGTTAAACATATGACAAAATTATACATTAAATGCCCTCAAGCTTTAATGAAATCTTATTTTCATTAGACAAAACATGGTTTAAGAATGTGTTTCAACCGTAGAAATGGTGTCTTTGATATTTATTGATCGATAAAAATCGATTTAAAAACTGTAAAAAATATAACAAAATTTGATGGCTTGATAACGTAGGCGTATGGATAAAAACTCAGTGTGCGAGCCTCATACGTCGCACTGTTGATTGTAGACATAAGCGTCGCTGGAAGGATAGTCGTTATTAGCCCGATAACTATTAATTGGCAAATACTTGTTTGTTATGTTGTAACAAAATTAGCTTGATTTCATTCCACAAATGACCACAACAGACCAAAAACCTAACAGGTGTTCCCTATAAACTCCCACTTAAAACAGACGCGTCTAATTCTATGATGAGTGTAACTTCCAATTAGTTACACCCAGCTTGATAATTGGTTTAGTCGAGTTAGGTCTCATCTGTGTTCCTAGTCGTTTCATCAAGACGGTTTATAACACTTAAATACCTGTGTTTCACTTAGCTCCACAGCATGGTCAATAAACTCCATACAGTATTCGAGGTTTGGCTCCGGCGCAGAAAGCTGAATTTCCAAAACAATCTTCTGAATGATATAAACCTGGCTCATTCTGGTTATGTTTGGGAACTGTACCCTAATTGTACATACACTTGATAAGCCTAAAATGATCTATGTAGTTCATAACATCCTAAACGGATCAACACCATTACGGAAATGGACACAATTACACACAAACGTACACCAATACGTAACTTAAACAAATACCCCAATACATATCAACTTAAAATCCTCGACACCGATGCATATCAACTTGAACTAATCGACACCAATCCATATCAACTTAAACTGCTCTACGCCAATACAGAACAACGTAAACCGATGGACACCAATACGTAACAACCTTAAATTTTCGACACCAGTGAACATGTATAACAACCAAATCAAGTTTTCAATGTTCACTTGAACAGAATCTTGCGGTTGAGTGTTTTGGGAAATCTCAAAATGCACAACCTCGAATTAAGACGGATGACATCACTCGTCACAAAAATAAAACACAGCGCTTGTATAAACTAGTGCGTGTAAATCAGGACTAGCAGACTTACCTATGAACTCGAACGCTGTCGTATTTATTATTATTATTTTATCATATGTTAGATCAGCAGGATACATTCCTGATTATACATGATTGGCCAACATCGTGTGGGAGGTAAACTGGGCAATGCACATAAAACCCACAAGCTTATGTTAGTTGATTGTCCCAACTCATATTCGGTCCAGGGATATCGGAGTTACGACACTTGAGGTTGGATGATTTGTGGGCCAGAAACATACTTTCTTTGGAAAGTTGGTTCTGGACATACCTCCCATATCAGCCAGGTAGAGACCGTAAGTTACGTCACGTGATCAGGATTATTTCATTCCACTTCCGGGCAAGCGATACTTTCTTTCTAGTTCTTGCCTAAACGGGAAGATTAAAAGATGTCCATTCTCCCATCGTCTTACAGCTGCACCAATCATCAACATAAAATACTGCCCTGGAAATTTGGTATCCAACACTTTAGCGACAGAGTAATGTTTAAACAAAACTTTTAATTGGACAGCAATTATCTGACGCCCGATGGGCGGCGGTGACATCAGGTATCGTCCATCAGTCAATAATGATTTATACTTTTATACACTATCAGATGAAATTGCTTTAAGGCCAGACTAAAAAGTATAACCGTTACTTGGGAATTCCCGGAGTATAGCCCCTCAAGGAAACAAGTTATACGTTAGTGGCGTGAAGCGACGTCTCTCGATACACCCTGCTTGCGATTCCTATCGCATTGTTTTGGTGGCTGTAACAAGTTACCATACCCTTATAGATTATAACGCTACGGAGACCTCCTATAATTTTACGAAAGGCAAATTTTGACAACTCGTCCGACGAATATCTGTAATTTTTCACGAATAATACTAATGTTTATGGAAATCATACTCCTTCGAGACCACTCTTGACAGAATAATATTCGCTAGGCTCAGAGTCCAGTATGATATTTTCACCTACAAAGTTTTTAATTGAAGTCGTTTTTGTTTCGCCATATTGTGGACTGAGAATAATCAAGTTCTATGTAACTTTTTAACAAATCGATAAAATGGTATTTGAATATTTTAATATGCGATTGTCGCGTATAGCCGTGACTGTGCTTTGAATATTTAAGTGATATATCGGGATATAGAACCTGTTGTGTTGGGTTTCATGTCCATGAATTTAGCTCTCCTCATACCGTATGAGGACATAGATCCAGTTAATCCTCAGCCGCCGATAGGGCCTATGCTACAGAACATTGATTTAAAACGTTGGGACACAAAATAGCATCTTGGGTAACAATTAAGCTCATTTGGGTGGCGATTCTAGCTTCCCACTGTGGACGGTTGGCCTACAAATCAATATTAAGGCGAGAGATGGAACAGAAATTCGAAACGGAAAGTACTTAAAGTTTCCCTTCCTTGATGTGGTGTTAAAATGTGTGTATATTGGGACTTGGTTCTATGGCTATACTGTTAGATCATCGGCTGCATGATAACAGTGGATCCGGAATGAAAACTAGAATAACCATGATTCCAATACTAGCTGTATCAGAATACAAACACTTCAAACACACTGTATTAAACATAGATAGGGTTTTACCCAAAAACCAATTTGTAAAAGTGGAGAAAAAAAAACAAAACAAAAAAAAACCGTGATCGTTTCTGATCAAAGAATAACAAAGAGCATGACCCAGTTGCATGACCGTCGTCATAAAGTGCGCGTATATGGTTCATTCTCTCCGCCTCGGATTTTCAGCCCACTTATCATCTCCGATCTATAGTTAAACGCGGACAACAGAGGGAAAGTGGCTTTCTGTGTAATAAGGCAACTTACTGGCGATCTGTTCGATGGATAACAGTTCTGTATCGGCATAGCTTATGTTTATCTTCATACAGTCTTCTTCCAATCCACCGAGTTTGATCAATGAATTGACACTTCAATCTAAAAAAACTGACGTCGCCTTCAAGTCGACCTGGATATCTTTGTAATTTCTTCAGACTGACAGTATGACGTAACCTTTTTTTCCAATGCAAATGTTCTTAGCTAATTGGCATATAAGAATTGGCGAGGTCGGGATTTGTATTTAAATAAAGTCTGGAAACTCTCAGAAGTTAATAAGAAACGGAAATACTTTTATTAAAATGTTGGTGTTCAGTATGCAGCGTTCTTTTTGCCTATTGTGTCAGGAATTTAGAACAAACAAAAAAGAAGAAAAAAAAATTCAGCAAGAAAATAAACCCATAAATAATCTAATAAAGTAATGTGTGGTGCCGAGTTAGGGGCACGATTGGCTTTTCTCATACCTTCTTGCGTTATTTTTGTGTAACCGTGACCAAGGTTTTCTAATCCCTACGGCTTACACCGAGCTAATCACTGCAGACCAGCGATAATCAGACACCCTAGGGACTCATAATATATTATTGTGAAGACTGGCTTGGTACATCCAACTGTGTTTCCCTTTCATTGTTAAATTGCGAATGTATATTCACTTGTTTTAATATTATAAATAGCCTGTTGTTCAAATGCGTGATCATTATGCTCGCTAACGATGTTACTAATTACATCGAAACGTCGCTCGGATATTAAACAAGGTTGTCATCCATACAAGTCTTATGTTGAATGCCATGTATGTGGGCTGGTGCCGGCCTACGCGATTAAGACGTCATGTCTCTGGTGGCTGGATACAACATACCATACTTGGCGTTAGACCAGTAAGCCTGGCCAAATAACAGAAATGCAATATCAAATACAGTTATCCAAGTTTATTAAAATACCACCATTAGGGATGAAGAAGCCATGGCACTTGATATATCCTTGTCAGAGAATAACGGTTATATGGTGAATTAACCCAGTGACCAGATTCTGCCGGTTTTACCGACCTCGTGTGTGAAGCAAAAATGTCAGTCAAACAAATGAAGGAATATTGTTTGGAGGGATATGTAATTGGCTCCATATATCATTTTGACTGGTGCATATTCTCTCGCAGTGCTGCATTCCGTGGGTGTCTTTGTTGTCGGTGTAGTACTAATTACTCAGAAGGCCAGTCTGTACAAGTGGGTGTTGTCAGAGTTAACCCAAGCTGTCATAAGGAATTATTGACAGGTTAACGGCTCTCCAGCGCCGGGTGTTTGTAGTGGTTACATTGATAATCTCTGATAGGTTGATGGTTGACTGAGTGGGATGCCTTGCCCTGCAGCCTACAAATTAACCCTTGTCAATAAAGACCGCAAGAAGCCAATGCTTCAAGGCTATATAATAACATGAAGAGTAGCGCCCCGGACTAGAAACTGTGTTGATATTTGACCTGACAGCTGCGATCCACAAACATTTCCCCCGGCCACTTCAGAGATAAAATAATAGTCTCCGATGACAAAAATTGACCCCTATTTCATTAACAACTATTGATTACAATAAAAACTGCCTTATGATTTATAGCAATAAAATTTAGGCGAGCTGCAGTCATATTACGATGAGAGACCGAATACTGAACTTACACGGTCGGAGTCACTTTTGAAACCTTTCCCTTTACACACTGGTTAGCCATTGCATTAAAGGCAGATATACACCCCTATCACCGGGTATCCAGTGCGTGCATCACTTGCGTTACATATAGATACACCCATACCACCGAGTATCCACTGCGTGAATCACTTACGATACAGTTACCCTACCCTGTCCAGTAATCACTTACGATACAGTTACACACCCGTATCACCGAGTATCCAGTGCGTGAATCACTTGTGATGCAGTGTAAAATACACATATCACTGGACTTAAAGTGGGTGAATCACTTGTGTGATGACAACACATCCATATCACCAGATATGATATCTGGTCTATCCACTGTGTGAATCACTTCCAGAGTTAAGCATCCATTTCGCTGGTCTCTCAACAACCCTGATCACCAGTGATACAATACACGTCCACATCCCTGGGTATCCAGCGCGTGAAAAACTTCTGTTGAATATTAACACTCAATCCAGAGTGTGGGAATCACTTTTGTAAAATAATACCACACTCTGTGCGGGAATCATTTGTAGTAAGTAGTACCACACTCATTCCACTGTGCGGGAATCATTTTTGTAAAATAATACCACACTGCGCCACTGTGCGAGAATAACTTGTGGTAAAAACTGCACTCATTCCATTGTCAGTTGTGCTATTGTAACATACCCGTATCACAAGGTATAGGTGTATCCGCTGCAGTCAATTTTACTTGAATCCATATGACTAGCCATGTAGTCACCCGTTCATATCATTGAGAACGTTTTTGTATTCGTAGATTCAGTTTTTATAGACCATATGATCCATTCTCAATGAACAGCCATATAGCATAGCCTGATTGATTGATTGATTAGTGTTTTACACCACATTCGGTGGTATTGCAGCTACCTTGTGGCGTGAACATATTCACAGCATGACACAGTGGTAATTCCTTATTACAAAACCCCTACATAATGGGAACTAACACAATGAACTCGCATCTAAAACAAATTTAAAAGAAAATAGACCCAATTATAATTCTTTAAAAAAAGACAGGCAAGGGTGAGGGAGATTCGATGACAACTATAAACGCTGAGCTACCTACAATTCTAATTAATTGAACTAAACAAGATATATATAATACAAATTTTAGACTTTACATATGTTCCGACTGAATCGCCGCTTGTATAGAATTGGAAGTATTTTTAAGGGATAGAGTAGAAGCTTAGCTCTTTGATCGATTGCTGTAATGAATGATCGTAATTCTGAATGGTTTCAAAGAATAATTCCTACTAATGTTATTACTTTTATTCGGACAATAGCAGCTCTCGAGACTTTTCTCGGGCGACCTAATTTGTCTGACAAAAGAACCATCACATTCCAGGCACACTGATATTACAAATCCGAGAAAGATTTGATATAATTACCTAACGACGGAGAGCAAAGTGTGATTATCAAATAAAAGCAATGTATTGATTGGTTGCCGCTGGAATCTGCCCTTGTGCTGGCCGAACAGATCTGTCAGTTATCCAGAAGAAGAAATTCGATATAATCTCACAGATAAATTTGATGTATTGCACTAGTAGACAGATTTCATATCACAAAATTGGGGATTGAAATGCAACCTTCAATTAGATATTTATTTCCCTTTATTTCGGTAAGTATTTCCAATCCTTGTTGGAAACTAACCGTTATTCGAGCATGGCGAGCGATACGCGTATCACGCAGAACGGTCTTTCAATTCAGAAGATGGCTATCTGCCGTGCTACGACTCCCTCAAGCGAGTCGCGCATTTCTTTGTTAACAGGCAGTGGGGAGTCGACACTTGAGCACCATATCGCTGCAATAGTGAAAAGCTTTTAATTTGGTTTTAAATATGTCGGATAAGTTCTTTGGCATATGTCACACCTGTCATATATGGTCGACGTTTTTATCATTAAAATCACTTACGAATTATCCACACTCCAGGTGGATTATAACTTTACATGGATAACAAACAAACAAATTAGAAGCTATTTGGATATATTATCAGCCTATCTGGTGATAGTATGGTACAGCTCGTGTGTGGACACCAAATCTTTAGGGAGGAATCCAACTCCATGTGATTATGATGTACTTTTAAGTTTGAATGATGGGTCTTAGTGTATTTGATGATACTGCTCGTATGTACTAACTCTACACCATGTCATTATTCCCTCGAAATCTATTCGATTAATACTAAGCTTTAGGTAAAAAGTGAAAAATTGTTTGAAGTGTTTCAGTGTGTCTGATGATACTGCGGGTGTATTTTTTCTGTACATCACGTCTTTTGTGCCTCGGAATCTATTCGAATATTACTAAACTCTACGTAAAAAGTGAATAGTTCTTTTATGTTTTGCCGTGTATCTGATTTTTTAAATATACATCATGTCTTTATTCCCTCGAAATCTATTCGATTAATACTTAACTATAGGTAAAAAGTGAAAAGTTTTTTGATGTGTTTCAGTGTCTGATGGTACTGCAGGTGTATTTTTTCTGTACATCAGGTCTTTTTCACCTCTAGGTAAAAAGTGAACAGTTCTTTGATTGGTTTCAGTGTATTTGATCAAACCGCTTGTGTGCTCTAACTCTGCATCATGTTTTTTATTCCCTTGAAATCTATTCGCCCCATGAGGGAGCGGGTGGGCCATGGCCCTGCAGAATACTCCCTCGGCTTCCTCGGTCGATGTAAGAGGCGAGAATAGAGGTTGCTTTCTGTTGCCCTGGTGTTCACAGAAAAGGGTAATGGGGAGCAGTTTTGTTTGTGAGGTTCTATATTTGTGTCCGTCGTCATATAAGTGAAATACCCTTGAGTACGACGTTAAACACCAATCAAACAAACAAAC
>JARFOD010030845.1:0-10613 GCA_031763545.1 Mopalia muscosa
TATTCGTCAAGGAAAGCACCGCACGAGGGAGCTGAAGTCAGTACCCTGTGTAGTCACCGGGATCTGCAATAACTGCGCGACACCTCCTTGGCATAGCCAGAATGAGTCTTTGAATCCGGGCATGTGGAATCAAACCCATTATTCATGCAGTATATGGGACAGTTGCGGAAGCGCTTGGTTACGCTGGCGTAAACGTCTGTCTAGTTCGTTCCAAAGATGCTCAAAAGGGTTGATACCTGGCGATCTTAATGGCCATGGCAACACATTAATGTTCTCATCCTCTAGATATTCAACTGTTAAACGTGCAGTATGTGGTCTAGCATTTTCCAGCCGAAGGAGATCTCTCTGTCGATCCATAATGGGAAGTATGTAAGGGCGTACAATTTCATCCCTATAGCCTGCAGCTGTCAGTTTACCATGTACAAGCACCAGTTCAATTCTGCTTGTGTGGCTAGCCACATCATGACACTGCATCCACCGAATCTGTCAACTAGGGCGACGCAGTTGTTGGCCAAACGTTCATTGCGGCGCCTGTATACCTGTTGTCGTCCATCATGTTTCTGTAAAGGAAACGTAACTAATCGCTGAACATAATCATCCATGACCATTGTGCACAAGAAACGATATTTTTTTTTTCAATTCAACAGTTTCTTGTGACATTTCACCTATGCGATTTTTTATTGACAAAGTACATTGAAACCATTTGGCTGTGTGAGCCTCACGCACTTGCTGTACTTATTTAAACTAAAAATCCCTAAAGTATCTTTATTGTTTTAAGCTCGATAATTACGTTAACCATTCATACCGAGGCCCCAAATGTATGATTACACAATTCAGATTGGATTACACAGGAATATATCTGCTACTGATTGTCTTGACAAATTCCGGAATCACTGATGAGAATCTGGGGATAACAATCGGTGTGGGAATGGTTGGCGTTCAGACCACAGGAGACAACTTGTGGGTAAGGGTTAACACTTGGGGAAAGCTCATTAGTATTTCGCGTGATTGAAATGGTGGAAATGTCTCTATTCTCTCTACAGCATAGTGGGAAGAATCAATGTTAATAAAGGAATCCTTATCTTAGTTAATAGATGATTGCTCGGTTCAATATTAGCCCTGGTTTGATCGGTCGATATGATCATGCAATCTGCCAGGGTTATGTCATGTGTACAGAGAATGCAATACCAACAAAGGAACATGGAGGAAGCTGTCGTCCGTAGTAAAGAATTCGGGCAAAGTCGTCCACAGCTTTCTCTGCCTTATTATTAAATTAAGCCATATGTTACCAATGATTTCTAACCTGACAACCAAATCACTATTCATGGACAGAACATGCAATCGATAAGTATGGATTTGATTATGGGGAATTTTTAAATAGAAACCCATAAACTACCTAATTGAATTCTGACCATTTTGTGATCTTAGCCGATCTGGACTGGACTTTGACACAAAAGGTACTTGTTCCCCAAAATTCAGTTACTTTTGGACTTCAGATGAGATTTTAGGTTAAACCGACATCTGGGATTGTTAACAGCTATTGTCTATTTGCAGTAATATTTAATATGATCTTAAAGTGGGGATAAAATAACTGTCAAAAATACTCAGCATTACCTGTCGGAATGTTCTGTCTATACTGACAGTTATTGGTCAGGTTATTGATGCAGATTTGACTAAAATTATCCTGCTGTTGGGCAGCCGTTTACTAACTTATAACAAAAACAATCTATTTTCATATTGGAAGATTCCGTAATAAAGTGTAATTGTATTTATATGCACATACATGCACTAATCAGTTCTATATTATCTGTTACCGTTGTTTTTCAACGTTTTTCTTTATTCTTAAGTTTATATTGTCTTTAAGAAGAGGGGATTAACAATTTGAACTTCTCTCCACTTTCACTGTTTATTTTGATGTTAAAACCAAAATTGTGTAGATGGTCGGTGCCATTTGTTACAGATTCAATCGATATATGATCTGATCATAATGCACACAACAAGACTGAATCTAATTCCCATCAGAAAATAGCGGCGTTACACATACATTTTCTATTTAATGCACAATCCCTTCAGATTTATGTTGATATCGACTTTTTCATTGCACACTTACCACGACAATTAAATAGTATATTGTTAATTGTATATTCTAATCCAATGGAAATATGTCATGTAATAAAGTGGTATAGATATTCGCAGAAGCGTTAGAATATCCCAAAAGAATGTGCACAGAAAAATAGATACCATTTGCACATTGTATACTGTTATACTTTTCAAAAAGTAAACCGCAAATAATCATGACATTTCAAAACACACAATGGGCTGATGGGATAGATACTTGTTATTATTTTTCTCCTCCGTGATTGAAATTCATTACAGTTTCTGTTCTGCCATAAACATTGGTATGTCAGGCACAGTCTACATACGTTTGGGAGTATGGCTGTGCTGCTTAGTGGATCCGTGTGTTGTAAACTATTCAGTAAAAGTTTAGGGTGAGCAGGGGGATTTTTAAGGTGTTGTAAAGCAGGTAAGAGAAAAAGGTAAATGAGAAAACATGGATACTTTGTTAGACTGTATAGACTGTAAGGGATCATTTTTGTGTCTTTTAGAAAGTGAAGATTACCAGTATTTTCGTTATTTTGGGATAACACTTTCCTAATTTGAACAGATTCTAGTTCAGACAATTTTGTAGGGTGTAACACGTCCGGGAATCGATCCCACGACCCTAAGGGTCGACTGCTGACTAGTCCGTGTCTCACTCTGAAACACACAAAATATGCATTGCTAAATTTCAGCTCTGGGAGCTGTGTCAATCCTTTACCAGAGGGGTAGTGAAAGTCCGCTACCTAGACACCGGTTGACCAACCTTCTTTTTTCTAGGTCCGGCTGACTGAGTGATTCTAGGTGGCCGTAATTTACTGCTGGCGAGTTTCAACCTGACGTATTTTAACCTGCAACATTTTAGGAAATAGAATCGGTTCAAACTAACAAAGTGTCATCCCAAAATAACAACAATACTGCATCGACTGTATGTTGCCAAAAAATATTGTTTGAATAATTAAGTAGGGGATACTTGGTTGTTATAAATAAACAAAAGCTTTTCCTAAGAAGTAACAAATTCGTCGTATTACTATTCAGTTTGTCCAGGATATTTTGATGCAAATTCTGAACATTTGCCTACTACTTGCCTTACTTTCTTGTTTTTCGCTGTTTAGTTCGGTAATAAATGATCACTGCGCTATTGTAGCTCTAAACTAGTGTCGAGGCGCCAAATACTAACATATACAAGTTCCAAATATGGGTAAGCTTTCTGAGAAGCTCTGCAGGAAAAGAAAATATATTTCTGACAGATGTATATCGTGCTCGGTTCAAGTTCCGCTTTTATAGTACCCAAAAACTATAAATCCATTACGTTAATTGTTTGTTTGGATCTGTGACGTTAATGGCTTGTCTTAGTCTAAACTGAGGGACATCACACCAGCCAGTGGTCATCATGGTGTAGCAGGAAACTTCATGTGGCCGTTAATTATGCTTCATCTGAATACAATTGGAACTGTTTAAGAAACAGATATGTTTTGATTACGGAATTCCTGACAAGCAAAAATAAAATCTTCGATGAATTAAAACAGAACTCTATTTGACTACTTTGTTTGACCACTGTAGTGAATCACACTACAACATGGGATATGGTGATATTGTCGTCAAGATAAGGACATTATAAAGCTTTAATATTTCACAAGAGTGTATTTTTAGGCTGAACCAATGGCGACAGTTAGATTTATTCGTAGGGAATGTATAAAAGACCTAATTGACTGCGCCATTTTAAAACTGATCTGTCACAATAATTGGACGAAAAATAAATCGAAGGTTCGGCTTCCTTTTAAAAAATGATTTTGGGTGTTTGCCTCAATAAGTGTTATTGCAATTAGAGTGAATAAAATAAAGCTCGAGATTTGTTTCGCTGACACCAATGGACAGGAGATAAATACATGTACGTGTCTGTCAACAAGTCCAAGAAACAAAAAGGACTCGGTTATAACTTTTCTCGGAAATAAATTAGCGTTGATCAGATTTCACAACATAGAATCTAAACGGCTATAGATAAAGTACTAACTCACTAAACTTCATCGATATTGATCCACACAATATAAAACCTAATGTGCCGAAATTATGTATTAAAATTTTGAAAACGCTTTCCTCTATGGTGAAAATATATTTTAAATAAATGATACGTAAAAAAATGTTTATATATATTTATAAAATATATATGTGAGCATCTGTATATCAGTCGGTAGAGTGCTGGGCATGAAACCCAAGGTCCCGGGTTCGAATCCCTGAGGAGACAAGCAAATGTTTCTCTCTTCATTTAAACCAGCAGATAAAGAGCCAACTACAACCAATATGGAACGGTAGGATTGCATAATTGGGGCAGATCGCCAGCTGAGCAATCCTGACAGTTATAAATAGTTGGATAACCGAACTTGCCCAGATAACGTACGAATTTCAATGAAATAATGCGGCTAACGTATGAATTTCAATGAAATAATGCTATCTTTAGCAGTTGTCATGGCAACGAAAGCGAGGTCTCCAAAATTAGACTTTTCTAGTTTCTTGAAACTAACCACGCATCGGAGTATACTCCGAACTTTTCTTCCATTGTTATGGCAGACTGGGAACATGAAGCCCAGATAACCACCAACTACTGGTAACAAGCTAGAAATGTTTGCTTTGTGGTAGACGATTTAAAAATGAGTCGGAAAATGTAATATACTGGATAAATTATAAGAAGTGTCTGAAACACTGTTTTGTTAAAAACAACTCTCCCTTGGGACTAGATGCAACAATCATCTAATTTCCTTTGGGTTAAAAGCTCATAACCCTAATAGCTAAACATTTTTCTCTCCCCAATCCTTCGGTTAAATATCATTTTTGAAATCATGCCGATTAAAACAACACAATTTCTCCCTTCTGAAAAGGTAACCAAACAGAAACGTTTAGAGCAGTTTATTGGATTAAAACTATTCAAAGGTTCGATCCACATGGGTTCAACTGCGAACCAGGTAAATGGTTAAAAAAGTAATTATTTCATTTCTATTCCAATATAATTAACCTTGCATCTAGTTTACTGCTCTCTCCTGATTTATTCCTGACCCATGGCGATATATTTGTCACATATTTAGCGATACTTTATGTATCATGTAACTTGTCTCTGTGAGTGTATATATATCATGAGATAATTTATAGAATTTAATATTATACTGGATTATGATTACTTCTTAACTTGCTAACCACTAATCCACGGCCGCAGGTGTGAAATCTGTCGAACAGTGTCCTTAATATTCTTATCAATTATTTTGTATTTTGACCTTAATTGTTTTTAATGAAAATTTGTTTATGTCTCGGTTACTTGTCAAAAGTTTTTTTAAAATGAATTGGCCAGGGCTGATGTATTTTCCAGATCCCTTTCCATTATCGACCTTACCAAGTAGAGTAGAGAGAGGATGAACCCTTGTACAAATACACTTCAGTTTATGTACATTATTAAACTCCAATCTATCTTCTGACTTCATGTGCTATTTTACACATAAAGCTAAAACCATATGGTTTCCCCGAAAAGATCCACGTCCACGACAATCAGCTTTTTTCTGTCTGTTTCAGAAAAGTATCTTAACATTTAAGATGATACATCGTTCGTTACAAAAATGTGTGATGAAATAATAGAAAAAGTAGTCAGATTCTCAGAAATTTTAGAAATTGACTTTTTCATTGTCTGCTAATATTGAAATTACATTTTGTCTCTCAGGTAATTGATTGCCTTTGTTGTCATTGTGACACATTGAACAACCCTGAACAACAGACTATAGGTTTGAAGAGATAATTCGAACCACTTGGAGAAAAAGTCGTTTACAGAGCTCTATGTTAACAACGGCCCATTATGATGGATAATTGGGATATTTTAAAGATAACACATATGGAATAGAGTGCATGTTGTTAAACACCTAACTGTCCATCCCTGTAATATGACATGCAAACTATAACTGTCTAATATATTACCATATTGCAATATATGAGACACTGATCTTTCAGACGTCACACATTTGACAGAGCACTTTGTGTTTTTACCTACGTGATCTAGCTTAACAATGGTAACACCATCAGCGCCCCAAAGTTGGCTTTAAAGGGTGTTCCCCCGAGGAATCGGTACTGGGGTCCACAGTTTTCAATATTTTTATTGGCGACCCGGTGATATTCACTAGTTGTAACATTACCCATTACCCGGAAGACGAGAACAAGAAACCGAGCGGCGTGAGAAGAAATAGAACATATAGCGTCTTGAAAATGATGATAAAAAGTGTTTAAAACGGTTCACCGAAAATACTGCATTATGGGAATACTTCCAAGTTCCAGCTGATGTTCTCACCGAGACACAGATCAAACAACAACATTGATGTTAGTCCTTTCGATTAAGCTTTCAGTATAATCTATGATACTAACATAAAATTGCTTGATGTTATATTTGATAATCGTTGAAGAATCTGTTCACGTTACGTTTTTTCAGGATATGCTTCGTCATAAGTACAATTCTTAGGTAGATCAAATATACCCTCTCTTCAACTGTGGTGACAAAGGCAATTGGTTTTCTAAATTTACAAATGTATTCACCAACTCAATTTCACATATCTGTTTATTGTTTATATAATTCAAGAGTCCAAAGACAACTTTCGAAAACCTTGGTGCATATGTGTTCCAAACGACCAGATTACTCTTCATTACATAAGTTCATGTCGATGTCAAGGAGCCACTCTGTGCAACAAACTGCCAAATTGTATAAAAACTGGAAAAACTGATATAAAATGTATAGGAACTTGAATTCTAATTTATCGAACCATCATTCAGAAATCATTTAGGATTTATCTTTTAGAACACATCAACAATGTGGTTTGCATATATTGTTTTAGCTTTGACAAGATTCATATGTAGTCACCGGTATCAGTATTATATATACAAAATAATGTTAGCCTTTAAAAGAGGTAAATATATTGTTTACACATTTTAACCTCTAACTTTGTGGAGGGCTGGTAGAGAACTTACTATTGCCCTGGTGCTCTCTGAACTGTTTGTGATGTTATTGTAATACGTCCTATGACTGTATATATCAGTTGCTTCAAGCGTGGCTTCCTTAACGCCTTGGGTTAGCAACTGTCATGTGAGTGACAAAGCCTAAGGTAAGAAGTTCAATTATAATCAATCAAATACAATTTCTAATTTCATAAAATTTATTTATTATGAAGAATAAACTTTTTATAACTTACCTTGGTGTGTGATTAAAATTCGCATATTTCATGCATATATTTTTATTTAATTGGCATATGCGACTATTTTGTACCCTTCCTGTATAAATGAAAGTAGCTCTCTGTAAAGTAATGTTGCACTGTTAAAAAATCGACGGATAATGAAATTATTATTAATACTTGCAAACAACCAGGCATAAACAAAACTGACCCATCGACTAGACAGTCAACTTTCCACCAACTTAAAATAAAATTAAAACAAACATTACATGAAAATGTTTATATATTGAATCGCTCAAAAAAAACTCGAAATACATCAGTTTCAACGAATTAAGGCGGCATTAACAATTACAACGCTTTTTGTTGGAAAATATACACGAGCTGACGTTGGCAAAAACACAATATCCATCAGATCCAAATCAACATTACAAAGACATATGGCTTGTTTTCTTAAATAAAAACATTTTCATAACTTTTTTCATTTAGACAGTTCAAAGACCAAGGCTACCGATTTCCTTGCATTCATCGGAATTCTGCAAGGCTATCGACGCTCTTAAATAGAAGTAACATTTTTGAAACCAGACAAATATTTCATTTTACACATCAAAGTCTATAGCTTTCTCTGTTTTACCTTTTATGGGAAATTTTTGGATATAGTGATCGGAATACTGCAATTCTGCCAGTAGTTCATTTTAACTGAAACCCATTCCGGGAAAAATACTTGATCCACAAGGTAAAATGTTAATATCCCATAGTAGAAGATCGATTTGGGGGAATTCAGAAAAAAAAACAACACACAACTGTCCAAGCTCAGATCGAATCTGGAGTAACGAAAGATAACGTTATGAAAGTCACTCGGTATGATTCTCTATAAAGTGTCCAGTATGATCACAGCAAGGTTGACCAGTCTGAACAGTCAGCTCACAGAACTATCACAGCCAGCTTGACCAGTCTGAACAGTCAGTTCACAGAACTATCACAGCAAGGTTGACCAATCTGAACAGTCAGTTCACAGAACTATCACAGCAAGCTTGACCAGTCTGAACAGTCAGTTCACAGAACTATCACAGCAAGCTTGACCAGTCTGAACAGTCAGTTCACATTACGATCACAGCAAGCTTGATTAGTCTGAACAGTCAGTTCACAGTACGATCACAGCAAGCTTAACCAGTCTGAACAGTCAGTTCACAGAACGATGCGACAAGCTTGATCATTCTGAACAGTCTGTTCACAGAATGATCACAGCAAGCTTGACCAGTCTGGACAGTCGGTTCACAGAACTATCACAGCGAGCTTGAACAGTCTGTTCACAGATTTATCGCAGCAAGCTTGACCACTCTGGACAGTCAGTTCACAGAACTATCACAGCAAGCTTGACCAGTCTGAACAGTCACTTCACAGTACGGTCAAGGCAAGCTTGATTAGTCTGAACAGTCAGTTCACAGAACCATGCGACAAGCTTGACCAGTCTGGACAGTCAGTTCACAGAATAAACACAGCAAGCTTGACCAGTCTGAACAGTCAGTTCACAGAACTATCACAGCAAGCTTGACCAATCTTAACAGTCAGCTCACAGAACTATCACAGCAAGCTTGACCAATCTTAACAGTCAGCTCACAGAACTATCACATCAAGCTTGACCAGTCTTAACAGTCAGTTCACAGAACTTTCACAGCAAGCTTGACCAATCTGAACAGTCCAAGGTATCCCAGTAAAAATATTCACTCTCTTACTACTTTGAGAAATGAATCTTCACAATATATCTGCTCAGAATCAGGTTATTCGTGCTCTATTCTATAAATATATTACTTGTAAATACTTTTTTTGTTATACGTTTTATTTCCTGGTGCTACATTGGTTGACTGCGATTACAGACCAGTACATTCTTTACTGAGCATTATTTCGAGTAAGTATAACGAAACGAAAAGAGTTTAAATCATTGAAATGGGAACGACATCGAGCTTCTGAGTGTCAATACTTTGAAGGTTAATAATACTGTGAACTTTGATCATTCTAGACTCTCAATGAATCAGGTTTCTGTTCAGATTATAAAAGACGCTGATCCCTGAAAGGATTGCTGTGAGCTACGAACAGTTCAAAGAGGGCGTATTGATTAACTCACTTAGGTTCGTGACCGAATGACCAACATTTGTTTGGGCATTATGTATATTTACTGAAAGTAAATTTTACCAAAACATGGCCTGGACTAGGTTTTGACGAGGCGATTGTGTACATGTGTTTTGTTTCTCTCCTGAGCATATTTATAACCCAGCATTAAATAGGTTGCGTGTTTCCTCCTTAGGATTTTGTAAAGAATTTTACTTGGGCAAATATTCCGAAAAAAATATCTGCGTGACAATATGGCAAAACAGATCTATACAAAAAATGTAACGATAAAATTGGCTATTTATATCTTTGATCTATTTCTAAAAAAAAACATGGCTTATAAAGTAGCAATTTGAATTCCCTTCTTATTAAATTGTGACAGAAAAAACCCATTTCATCAGTAAGCATTTTAAAATGTGGCGTATACGTGAACTTTATAAATAAAATATTCAGATCATTTCAAAGCATTCACCAATCTATAATTCTGAAGAAAGTGAATATCAAGACACTTATAAATACTAGGGTTTTTCTAACATAATTGTCATCAGGACAACCTGGGGCTGTTGTGAGACAGCACCCTTAGTGATCTCAGAGGTAGCGTTCAACAAGAGACTTCAATTTGTTTGGAGTGTATCTATTCTAGTAAGCAGTCAAGGAATATTATCTTTCCGCCTTATTAAAACCCTTCACATCATATGTTTGTGCTAGTGTCAATAACTGGTGGGAAAAAGTGAAATCATCTTTGACACGGCGTTAAACCCCAGGCAATCCATAAATCAACCACTGACCCACTGGACTGGCACTCCGACCAAACAAATAATAAACGTGGAATCTTCTATAGACAGAAGTTATATTGTTTGCTTCATTGGGGTTAATTAAACTGTGCACTCAATGGTATTTTGCAGGTATGAGACGGCTTGTCTACGTCATACTGTTTTTGCATTGCGGTGAAAAACGGGGGCAAAAAGACACCATCGCTGTTGCCGGAGACACAGCACATCATGTGACTCATGGTCGACAGACGGACTCCATCCTGTGAACGGTACATCCAAGTAGGATTGGCAGGCGAACACGCTATTTACTGAAAAACTGCCGCGGGAGATACATTTGTTCGTCTTTTTTGGTTGTTGTCAATTTATTTTATCTAACGTGATCTTTGGTCAAAATGCACGCATCAAAATGTTTTCGTCGAGTATGTTGTTTAAAATGACATGTCCT
>JARFOD010030856.1:0-10612 GCA_031763545.1 Mopalia muscosa
TTGCAAGTAGGTAAAATACTAATCAATGGTATCAGTGTATCTAGAAAAAATCATAGAAAAATCAGAAATAGTTTTTTAGAAACCGGCCATAGTGATTTCCAACTTTCACTATGGGTTTAGATAGGCGGGACGTATTAAGACGGAGGAATTAGCCCTATACATTGTGCTAGGCCACTTAGATTCGGGAGCATACGAAGGATTCTGAATTCTGGTAGGGTTTGTATGGTCAGTAGGTTGTTATTACTATCTACTACACTGGAAACCAAAACGTTTAGGTTTCAAACACAATAATAAACGCGAAACTGTCACACTTTTTAAACACAATAATGTGTTTATAGCCATTCCTAAACACACTGTTTAAATAACACTTTGTTTAAAACCAAAGTCCATTAAACACAATGTGTATAGTTTTTTAACATTATTTTGTGTTTAACATCTAAACACAATAATGCATTAATGGGTCCGTAACACTTTTTAAACAGAATATAGTGTTTATTTGCCTCTGAAATAAACACTTAGTTCACATTACAATACCACAACTTACACCACAACTTGTAGCTAAGACAAGACTGACAAGTTGTGATATAATAATTACAGATGTATTATCTATAAACCCACCCTTATGTTGTGCACATTCGAATTCAAGAACATCATCTGAACAAATGCTATATTTAGTGTGGAAGGGTACTAGTTTTATGTCTCTCTAGTCATATCAACCAGATAATAACAAAGTATTAAAATAAAGGGTGCAATCATACAAAGCTACAAAAACAACACAATTACATGAATTTGCCCATGCATAAGATAAATAAATAAACATTAACACTAGTTAGAATGACTACATTTTATTGGAAATAAATTGCATTGCCAATGTCAATAGAGTACTTGTGACACTTGTGTAACTATACACCTTTTTTCGTTAAAGTTACAGAAAGGTAAAAACCAAGAGTAATGAAACAAGTGAAGTAATACAATTGTATTTGTCTAAGGACATAAATATGTCTATAAATATTCTTTAAGCAATTTCTTGTTTAATTGACTTAAATGAGAAGTTTCTTTTTTCAAAACATATTTTGGTCCATTGTATTCTCTGGGATAGGTTCTCGGCAGTGCATGATTATTCCTATCATATAGTATAAACATTTTAATCAATCAGCTATTTTTTGTAGCTGTGATGTCAATATAAATACCTTAAAATTTCCTTCTAACAGCTTTAATTAATGTTAAAAAAGCTAGTTCCAAAACTTGAATGGAGTATCAAAATAACCCTTTCTGGAAAACGAAAATTGCTTATAGAAATGGGAAGGGTTACCAGAGTGATAACTTCTTTATGGAGAAGACTGATTAACATTGTCCAAATTCTAGCACAGTATGTCTCAGATTCACACATGGTGTACTTCTATCAAGAACAATCCTGTCTACTCGCCACCCATCGTATAGATTTCTGTCAAGAGTATTTTTCCCTGGCTATATGCATAGCACATACTTGCATCTAGAGCACCTGGTCCTGTCACAACAAAGACATTATAATTAAATTATCTGGTCAAATTACTGTTAGATATTTCTGTGTAAGTAAAACATATCCCACTAGATTACAATTTGAGATTTGTAAGATATGATTTAGCCAGTTCCAGTAGAAAGCAACAATACCTACAGAAATATTATTATAAAGGCTAATTCCATTATTTTATGACTTGTATTTTTCTGTATTATTTATTTTAAATCAAGCATATTAAAATAAACCAAAAATAAATGAAAAAAAAATATAGTTACAGTAGCGTTACTCCAGCCTCGGTCATATTAGAGACTTCCAAGTGCTCCACTTAAATTGGCAAGGACATAGTTTTCTGTACATTGCATTGGCTTTGTCTGAATAATTGCGCAGTGTGTATAAAGACACCCCATCGAAGGTGTCCTGAGCAAGGGGTCCATGCACCTCAGTAATGTCTAGGTTAAGTTCCTGGAATTTCTAACATTATTATTTCTTGTCATCAGGTTACAGGCTGTAACAAATATATAAAGCATATGCAAAAGACGAAATGAAAAAAACTATAAGCATGTTTACCGTGTTCACTCTACTTTCGCTTCACTCAACATATATCACTTGATACACAGTAGTTATGTGGTCTTTATTATGTTTGAGATGGTTTATATTTTTAATGACGGTTTACCTCCTCTAATATATGTGCTACTGTTCATTCTAATCATGGTGTATACTCGTGAGGGTTCAAGCTGTATTAAAAACAAAGAACGGAATTACTGGATATAAGAAAAAAATTAAAATCAAATTATCTAATATTTACGGTACGCCTCTGATTGTTTGTTTGTTTGATTGGGGTTTAACGTCAAGGGTATTTCACTTATATGACGACGTGGCAGCCCAATGGGTGAAGGAAACCATCCTCGACACCACTGGCAACAAACAAAGACAAGACGGGTCAAATACAGGACGACAACAACAGGACACCAAAAAACAGATCGGCTTCCTGTTCACCTTTTGCTCTAAGAGCACCAGGACAACATGAAGCTCCCTCCAACTGCCCGCCGGTACGCGTTTGCAGCCAGTGCTGTACTGTAGGCTGTATTACGATTTTACACACTCTTGTCTACTATATAAAGCTAAAATACCCTTCTGGGATCTATTATATTGAGTTTCATCGAAAATATACGCGATTTTTATGATTACTTCCTATAAATGACTTGTTACATGATATTTGCAAAAATAAAGGTTCTTTACATCTACTTTCAAATTTAGCTAGAGTGTTGTTATAAGGCCTACCAGTTCAGGCCGCACAAGTGATGTCAAAACTTGCCTATCTGACCGTCTACCGGTACTGTAAGCTTTCGTGACAATGCATCATATATGTAGGAATTACTCTGGACGGGCAAAAATTGAACACAACGTTTAACCCTGGGACATTCAGTGCTAACACCAGTTTAAATCGCTATTACCAGGTTAGAGATACACCTTGAACATGACGTGACGTAATCTTATAGCGGATTAAATTTAATAGCGCTTCGAGGAACCGGTCACTGGACCTAGTATATATGGAACCAAGGGTAAACGTTATGTTTATATAGAAGACCTAAACACATAACAGTAGGTAGAATAAACATGCTGTTTAACATCTAAACGTTTTATTAAACATATCAGCTGAAAAGTAAACCCTGTAACACAACAATAAACATATTAAGCGTCAACGGGTTTTACAGTGTATTAGTAGTTATATCTCTCACACATCATCTAAATAGGGATTGTACACCTTCTCATCATGTATGGGGCCATCTATCAAGTGTTTTACAGAGAATTTCAGTAGTGCCTAAAGTTGTGGACAGCTTTGTAAAACTAGCTCGTGGCTTTGTGTACTTCTTCTCCGCCTGATCTACAGTTGTGGACAGCTATGTAAAACTAGCTCGTGGCTTTGTGTACTTCTTCTCCGCCTGAGCTGGAACTAAACATATGACAGTTTTTGAGAAATGACAGAAGCCGTTCTAAAGCTAAAATTTATTTAATTGAAATCACCTTCCCGATGCGAGGCTGAGATAAATAAGCTCCGTATGGGACATTTTTACCTTAACTGAGTGTCGGCTGTCAGACAATGATTAAAATGAAATGGAGAAATGCCGTTGCAGAGTACTTGTGAGTATTAATCCCGCTAACAGGTACTCCGAATGATGGAGATATTGTTTGTGTGTCGAACATTAAAATATAGTTTACATAAGATATAAGGACAATCATATACATTATTGACACAATATCCAAGAACTTTCTACTTTTGTGTAACAGTTGTAAATTAAAGAGTGTACACAAATGTTTTTAATCAGGAATTGAGTGGAGGGATATTGCGCACTGCGGCTAAACATGCGACTGTGTATAAATAGTGGGAGGACTACCTCCTCTTTGTTTGAGCTGGCACTCAAACAAACAAAGAGATTGTTGTTTATTTGTTTGAGCTGAGCTGCGCATTCATTCAATTGCTTACGCTCTGGTCCCTTTTCGTCGAAATTACACGATAAAGCAGGGGTTTTTGAATAAATCTGGTCGAACCTTAGGCGATTCGAAAACTTTGACAATCGGTCATCTTGACGAATTGTAATGCGTCACCTGACGTGGAATTCTTGCTTTTCACCGACTAGGAGCGGCAAGGGTGCACAGCTGTATTGGAAATAAAGCCCAAGACTGCACTGACGATACCTGTATCTATTTTCACTCGAAATATGGTGCGAGTTTTAAAAAGCGACTAGTGGTTTCACCTGATGTCTCACATTGATGTTCCCTTGAAATATGCATTCAACATCTAACGGAGGCAAGGCCGAAAAACAGATCGTCGCGTTAAGTCCCTGTTCCTTTCTTACCTTTCCTCCATAGACGGAAAACCTGAGTTAACTATAGTCCCCAACAGCTACTTTCGGTCTAAACACAGGATGACAAGTAGGCTATACGTGTAGTACTTTTCATGATCTTAGTCCCTTTTACGAGTCCTGACATCACCACAGATACATAAGTTGACAGTGACGCCAGGCTGTTTGTTGTATAATTTGATGTGTAATGACTTTCTGGTTAGCTGTTAGTTTCTACAATAATCCAATTAAATCTTTGTCACGTTTTTGTCTCGAATTGCGACAAGGGTAGTATGCATAATCTGGAAGTGTCGTGTTACACATTTTGACCCTTGCAATGGAAAGATGACAGTCAAAGGCAATTGGTCCTCTGGCTAAGAGCAGTTTGTTTGAAGAGTAGCAATACTGTCTTTACCTAGCACTGGAGGAAAATTATTTTTCCAACATTATAGAAACATCTGTGTTGTGCTAATGTCAACTATTGTTGGAATAAACTGCATCACAAAAGTGAAATAGCCTTTAGCACTGCGTAAAACACCAATCAATCAATCAATCAATCAATCAATCAATGGCTATACATTCTTCATTTGATTTATAATGTGATTTATAATGGATCACAGATTTGACTTCATGTATCAATTATGGTGGCAACCGTTCAACTTTTAATAAAAAAATTAAACCATTGCTACGTATATCGAGGGCTTCTAATCAAACCTGTAGCCTACATGTCCATCTCTTCCTGGCCTGACATTGCTGGTCTACCTGGACAGTTTTTACGTAATAAGGCAATTAAGGGCATAGACACTTTGGACAGAATGGCTTATACCATATAACTAGTATCAGTTTGCATTTTTTTTGTGGGTTTAACTCATTTTAGACCAAGGCGGGTCCGGTTTGTAACCTAATTTTCCCCTGCATTTTGTACTTCAAACTGGCTTCAATAAACTTGATATCATTTTAACCATTTTTTAAATTCTTTTGTTACAGGATAATTGGCGCTGGTCAAATAGCAGATTTCAAAGGTCCAGGCGTCAGCCCATTCGCCCAGGCAGATGCTTTCGACTCAGGGCTGCGGCTTTTACAATGTTGCAAATCTATCCATACGGTAGAGCGGATGGTAGTAGTTGCACTGCAGCTGACTTAGACATTTTGTTTTATAAGCTGTCACCATACTTTACTGTGTCAACGGTGAAAATTCAAATAGATAGGCAAGCAGTATGTAAATATGTACGTGAGGGATATGCATTCCTGCCCCTGTCAAGCACATTCCAATCCGTACAGGTGGAAGGTCTATATTTTAATACACACCCTGCGACTTCATAATGTGATATATCCTGGTGGTAAGGCTCAACCATTTGTCTAAATATAGCCAATGTTGTTGATGTACACTAGACATAGATGATCGATTTGCCAAAAACAGATTTCAGATTTCTGCCAAAGACAATGTGGATATCTTTGTCATCTGCAAAAGAAAATATAATTTCTTGGTAGCTGTTGACGGACATCAGTTATGTCTTTATGTATATTAGACATTGACGACCGATTTGCCAAAACAGATTTCAGAATTCTGTACACAGGCAATTTGGATAGCTTTGTCATCTGCCGAAGGAATCGTAATTTCTTGGTAGCTGTTGACTCCCATCAATTATTTATTTTGTATTTAAACGACGTGGATACAACGACTTAAATATTTATGTGAACTTAAATTGTCTTGGGGTTTATGGTTAATCATTTATTGGCTTAAATACTAACAATATAAAAGGCTATTATAGGTTTTAGGACAATAACATTCACTATTAGGCCCGAGACAATCGGTAATATGAACATGTTTCATCGTTTTGTGTCTAGTACATTTTAAATTTTCTGTTTTGTCTGGGTATTGTACTTTTTCATACGATTCGAATACGACTGTATCATTCTACGTTTAACAGCCGTGACATGTGTATCACTATAGTTGTTTATGTGAAATCAGAAGTCTATCAAGTAGAAGTATAAAACCGGTCATTACCCAGTTCCGATGGCATTGTGACTTTCAGTGTATTTTCATAGTGTCGTATGACTCATTGCGCAAAATATGGTGGATTTTGTTCGTGTCATGCAGTTGGAAATTCAGGAGCAGTGTTCACATGGTATACCCCTAATTCCACATCCAATTCATGTCATTCTAGGTTTCTCTATGTCTCACTAGGGGTGCTTTTTCATCAATCAGCATTGTTCTGGTCACAATGCCGTTGGATCTTGGTAATGGCTGGTTTCATACTTCTGCTTCATAGACTTCCGGTGATGTTTAATGTCTAGTTGACCAAAGACACTTGTATCTAGCTGGTTGTCGTAAGGCCTACCAACTGACAGTTGATGTGTTAGCTGTCTATAATAGAGTCGAAGAAGGGCAATCTTGTTTCGCAAAATCAAAAAATACCAACAAATAAGGCAAACTAACACAAAATACTTTTACTCGCCTGTGGAATTTAACGACAATGTCATTTTGTAAAACTAAATATCGATTTCCTTCCCTTTTCGTCAAAATTTTGACTTGGAATCACTTGAAACCTGTCCCAAACAGTTTGAAGGCATCCTGTTTATTTCTGGCGATTTCCTGTAATCAAGGTTGTGTCCCCAAATACCGAGACGTGGGTCAGGCATAAAAATAAAGTCTTGGGGACCCGCAGGCGACGACTTGAACACCTTCCAAAAATGTTGTTTTTTGTTTTAATTGTTAATATGTTTCGCTTTAAAAAAAACACAAAGACTGTCAAATGGAGTTTAGCGCTGGGAATAAAGGAAGAATACTCTGGGAAGGGGGACTGTACACAACTGGATTTAAACATATGGTGTAAATGTGGTTTAAAATAAACAACCTATGTAAAACCTATGAAATCTTGATTATAAAGGGGCTAAAGACAGCAAAAATCCAGTTGATTTTAAAAGAAACAGCATCACTCTTTAACAGAATATAAAGGTTTTTTTAAACAATAAATAACATTTACTTCTCTCTATTATTGTTATTTGCTTTTCTTATGGCGCTGAGTTCATTGACCTCAATTGACTTTCAGACAAGTTTAAAATATGTAAGCTAGCCTTCGTCACTTGTTTCTCACTATTTAAATTGGGTTCACATTGACCCAAAAAGAAAGCTGACTAATGAAGTTTATTGGCTATACATGTTATATTTTTACTGCAGGGAAAGAAGATGTTTCTTGCTAGTTACAAAAAAATAAATAAACAATTAACAAATTAGTAAAAAGCCCGACATGTAAAACAAAGTTATTGAAGGGAATTACAAGTTTTGTTTCGGTCATGCATACTTCAGATTTTATTTCTTTTGGACTCCTCAATGTGGTTTATTTTTGTTATCTGTAAAATGGATTTTGTGCCTATTGGGTTTTTTTTAATCATTTTATGGAGTATACATTCTCTTTTATAACACTTATATTTAACTGATTTTTTCTGATTTCAGTCCTCTGTTATTTAATTATTTTATGATCATGATAGATAAATTCCATTGAATGGTACATTTAGCTTTACATGTGAGTAGGCTTATATTTAACCAAAAAACGACTAGTTATCATTTTAAAAATTTTATATTGCAATTTTGTGTTAAACGTAAATAATTTAAAAATGAGATTAAAAAAAAAAAGCGAAATCCGGCTCATAAATATATTTAAAGAACGAAATCAATAATTTTATTCCTAGCTGTAATTACATTGTGCCGATTTAAAAGAAATATCCTCGATTCGGCGACAGGTGGCTAGGTTTAGACAGTTATTCTTGCACCTTTTGTATCCCTCTTTGAATTCCCCTGACATCGTTAACGTCATGCATTTTTATACCACAAAAGACCCCGATATATATTTATTTTTTACTTATTTGAATTAAACTCTTACCTTATTTATAAAATATTACTACAGCCTTTCACATTATGTTGCTTTGACAGTCGGTTAAAAACAGGAACATGTAGCTGCTTGCTTAAAGAAGGAATGAGACCTCTCGAGAGGTTTAATATCTGAATGACAGGAAATAGTAGTGTTATTCCGCGTGGTATCACTGTATTTTGGTTTCTTTTAGATAGAATGAGAGATGTCCTTTTTTCCTGCACGTAATTCCCCTTCACGTGTAATATGTGAAAAATAATTCGACATATCTAAAATAAACCTTATTTCAACATATGTGGACATCTTTTTCACTTATGTAAAATAAAAAGACCAGTGGAACTCTTTTGTAGATGTGTGAAATAAAAACATCCACCTCAATTGCTGACTTCCCCCTCACAGCCCGTATTTAGCGGCGATGACTTGGCTCAAAAGGTACAATCTGATCATCAGGACATCCATCCTCTGCATTTAGCAAAGCATTCGTTATTTTCTAGAAAAGAATTAATCAGGGAAGCTACATTTGTTTTATAGCCCTACAATTGCGACCGATTCTATAGAGAACATGAGGCCTACTACGGCTGATTCATCGGGAAATAAAATGATGTAAACAACGATATACATACTAAATATGAATACATTTTACATAATGGAATGTATGGTTTTTATTTTTGGTTGTAAATATATGGTAGGGTTAGACTTTTGTCAGTCTGCACTTAATGACCTATATATACCTGTGCTTTGCCTTGTTGTTGTTGCAATCTCGCTACAATGGGCCAACTGATCAAACGTCTCGAGACGTCGCAAATGAATGTTGGATAAATGCTGGGGGAGAAATCCTTGCTCAGCTTTTTCTGACGAGTCGAACTCTCATATCCAAGTGAACATAAGTGCAATTCTTTTCGACATATGTGAAATAGGTTTTAATGTTTTATTTTACTTATATGAAAAATAATTTCACATATGTTAAAAAGAATTTCAAATATGTTAAAAAGAATTCTACATATGTTGAAAAGAATATTTAATATGTTAAATAATTTTTTTTATAATAAACATATGATATAAAAGAAAATCATGCGAGTTACCACTAGTGATTGCTATAAAATAGGACCAACATAATGCCCGGGATTATTTACGGTACGAAAATAGACGAGGGATGTTCCAACATGATATCTACAGCGGAGATTTTTTACGGTATGGAAATGGCTGAGGGGTGTCCCGACAGGATATATACATTAGAGATTATTCACGGTACAGAAATGGCACTGGGATGTTCCAACATGCATAGTATGAAGTCTCCTGTGTTGAAATCGGTACGTTTCAATGGCCGGTAAAGAAATAAAGTGAATATAAATTAATAAACGGAAGCTTAGAGCTCAATAATGTGTAAAAACGTGTTCCTCGACTGAAGAAAAGAATTGATTTAGTTGGTTTTAGTGTCAAGTCTTGTCGCAATCTTGCGGCATATGAAGAGGTCTCCCTTTGGATTTTTAATTGCCGACGAAGAATCGCCCTTGTTCATTTATTCCAAATATTTATACCTTAATGCCTTTAATACTTTTAACAACAACAAATCTTGGGAAAAAACAAGTCCTTTTGGGACTTTATTTCCCGCTAAATAACTGTTTACAAGAAGTTGTATTAAATAAACATTTCTGTTGAGAATAAAAGCATCAACCAATCAATCAATCAATCAATCAATCAATCAAAAACCATCACCAATTTGCATAATAATCACATAGCAAAGAAAGGGAGTTCATATAAATCTAAATTTTATATTAAATAAGTAGTTCTAGAAAACACGAAATAATTCATAAAGAGATTACGTCTCATTTCTGACGTGATCTTACTTTTGACCTAAAGGGAAAGTCGCCTTGTTTGAAAACCGTCACTAAACATAGTTCTGTGACATTCTCTTGTGATTGCGTCCGACAATATATATCCGTGCCAATTCAATCAAAATGTTGAACTTTTTAGACATTAATTCTCACACAAATGAAAATAAATCCTGCAGTGCGCGTAAACGATTATCCAATTCAAGCCAGTTCAACATCAAACTATTATGCGATCAATGGACACGGCTTCAGATAAGTACTCTCTATTATGTATTCATCTGTATGCAATAAACTTGTCAACATCTGTGAAGTGGTCTAAAAGGCCGGTGTACTTTTTTTATTATTGTAACATCGGTGTGGTAACTAAGTAATCTTGTATACAACATTTGTGGCATTGACCTTGGGTTCGGATAAGTGTTTACCAAGGATATCCCATGCGTTTTGGATATTACTTGTGCCCACTGTAAATGCTATCGAATCCGTATCATTGAAGTCACATTCATACAAACATGCCTTCTTTTTTCCTACGTCTTGAATGTGAAAACCGGCGACCAGACGAACCACTCC
>JARFOD010030867.1:0-10611 GCA_031763545.1 Mopalia muscosa
CCCCCCCCCCCACGGTCATGTTATTGATCTGTTGATCTAATTGGCTTGTGGTAATAGCCAGAAGGTAGGTAGCTAGCTCAGGTATGATAATCTCCTTTATCCCTTCCGACTGCCGATATACATAATCTTTAAGGCACGCATTTTACAAATTAAATCTAAAAAACACATACTAAAATACTTAGGTTATTTTGGCAAACTTTTTGAACAACAAAATTAGGAAAAGAAGATTTCAGAAAGGGTGAAAAAAAAGAAAAAGAATAATTTTACCCTTGACAACCAGTAGAATCCTTAATTCATCTTTGTTGTCATTGTTAACTGTTCTGCAAGTTGCTCATCGGGCCTGTTTTCGATGTAAATAAATCAAATCATTAATCAAAACTTATCTTGTGATGCCACATATTACCGTTTCTTTCCGATTATCTCCCTTTGTATATAGCCAAGTCATATGATAATACTAAAATAGGCCCCTACATACCGTTGCTTGGCTAAGAGTTAGTTCAGACAACTATCGTTTTAACGGTTCTTCTTCATAACCAACTTATATTTCAAACCGGTTTTGACTTAAGTCTGGTTAAAATGCAGTCGTGTGAACGGGCATATTGTTTCTTCAAAATAGGACCGGTGACAGAATTGTAGGGTTTATGTGAACAACAGAAACAAAATCAAACGATACGGGGATGTCTCAAGGACATTGGATTGACAGATAAGTAATGACACTAACACAATTATAATTGTGCGAACCTACGTTCAAACGAAACGACGAATAAAAAATAATAGCACGTGTTTATAACTTATCCTGGACCATTTTCTAGATAGCTCAATGATCTATTAAAATATAACCGTTTTTAAGAACAAAAATTTATTCAATAAATTAAGATTCTCAAGTGTACATTCGTTTAAGATGAGTGGACGTCAAATGTCGTGAGTTTACACAGAAACTTTGTCACATAAAATGAGCATCAAACAACTTTTGCCTCGGGTTTGTATAGAAAAATAGAACAGCTGGAGCATAATATAACAACAAAATTAAACAATAGAATAGTTCATCAATTAAGATAAGCAGCAGGATATGCATGGAAAACCCGTTAACTCTTTACGTTATGCTAGTTTTTGCATGAAACATAAAGGAGTGGTTAGTGAGATATAATATTAAAAACTTTAACATTTACATAGAAATTGTATGCATTTTATATATCACAGAAAAATTTTAACAAATTAAACAGAGTTCACTGATAACTCAATTGTCACACCCCAATTTTAAGCTTGGCTTTACAAGTTAAATCTTACAAACAAATGGAAATATTTATACAATAGGTAACATTAAACAGTGAGCAACGCAAACAGTTCAAGTTATGTGCACTTTTACTTCAACAGGTATCAACTCTGCATACTGAATGACAAAGAATACATTCACAAAAATATAAAACCTTTGACACGGGTTTTACAAATGAAATCTTACCCTTAAATCAAAAGAGATATTTGAATTGGCAATATTAAACATTTCTGCACCCCATACTACATTGAGCCATATACACAAGGTGTTCTGTTAACTTCTTCTATAAATAAAATAAAAAATAAAAATGCACGTTAAAAATAATAGTTTTACAAAAAAAGTTTTTGAGCAAAATCTTGCAAACAAATTAAAAAATATTTGGAGCAATATTTAAAATGTTAAAATCTTTTAAAACAGTATTATACCCCAATCGCATTCTACTTTAAATCTAAAACAACATCTTTAAAATGCATGATAAACGATACGTTTATAAAAAAACGATCAAACATTTCTTAAGTAGGAAATCGGTTACTTTTTGTCAAATAAAAATACCCTTCAGTTGTTGAAATGACCAGATCGGATAATAATTTTGCAAGCAATTTTAACTTGACTTATTGAATATTATCCAACTTCTGTAATAAGCAGCCTTTATTTTTTGTGTAGAAAATATCAGAACAACAAAAATAAAATTATTTTTCGCAAAACCAAATTTCAATGAGTTTACAAAGAACACTTGTCAACACATCGATATCAATTTACTTTTACATAAATAGCAGGATAATGTTGACTTCACGGAAATAAATTCCAAATATTACCTTAATGACAAAAACTAAATGAGGTTTTAACGAAGCCGATATTTAAAAAAAAATATTAACTCATGCATTGCTTATATTTTGTTTTACTCAAATCACATTTAATCATTAATGTTAAATATTTAATATGGCCTTATTTTAGAACATTAAACCTGTCATATTATTGACCGGTTATTAAAAGTCTTTAAATAGTTTCATATTTTATATACGAATGTATCAGAATTTCGTATGTGAGCTGCATGTCTATGAACCACAGGTCAGTCTTCATAGTTGAAAATCGCAGTGCGTTTATACCAAACACATTGAATGTTGATCAAAGGGCATAAGTATTTTACTTGTGAGTCAGCAATATTTTGGCGTTTACTTTAATGATTCAAATATAATGACATACTCATGTTTGTGGTATTTAAATACTCATAGTTTTCGCTTTGATAACTCGAAGAGCACGAGCAAGGAAGAGCCAAATAGAACAAGCAATGAGAGAAAAGGAAACCCCAACCCATCCTAGTGGAAGAGACCAGAGCACTGTGACCGTGCGGGCTGAACACAAGTCTTGTGGGATTTCGTCTAAGGAATAGCACTCATACTTCTCGTTGTAATCTTTACTGTGAAATATCCCAAGGCCAAATACAGTAAATACAGCTGCAAAAGAGAAGAACGAAATGTGCTTAATTATACAAAATAACAATAACTATTAATAGTACTTTTGTTACTTTGGGATAACACAGTTTGAACAGATTTTAATTCAAAACATTTTTCTGGTAGAAAACCGCCTGTTCAACAAGGTACAAGGACGGGTTACTGAGTGGTAAAGGTGGTAGACGTTTACTGCTGTCGATTCGGTTTCTACCTCTTGAGGGTCGGGTTTCAAATTGCATCATTTTCTGGACCAGGATATGCTCAACCTAAGAAAGTGTTGTCCCAAAACAACAAAGTACCGCTAAGAAAAATATACTACTGTGAATACTTTTACCTAGCAGACCAAAGTCACAACAGTGAGAAACGATAAGATGAACATGTTAAGTTACTGTATCGCGGTATATTAAACCACCATCGGGATGGTGGTTTAACAAACCGAAATATACATGGTATCTTGTTGTTTCTCAGAGTTGTGACTTTGGTCTAGTGAGTCAAATAATAGCAAACCGTTTTTTTTACAGTATATTAACAAGAATAGAACAATTTGATCGTTACAAGGTTATAGTGTTCAATCTATCTGTGTTGTGCCTAATCACATAATTGATTCAAGAACCTTCACAAAAGAATTCCACAGTTTTATTATTATAAAAGACATTCACACCAAACGTCACTTTGCATTATTGCATACTATTTGTTTGCACCTTTAGGTTTCATCAGGAGCTTTCAAGATTTCAAGGAGAAAACAAACATAGACGCTAGTTATTAATGCCAATGACGTCTGCTGCGCATGAAACCTTCAGTGTGGAAACTAAAATACAAAATCCATGGTATATTTTTAGATTATTTTTGGTCATCGAGAAAATCGTCCAGGCAAAGAAAAAGGAAAGACTACAAGCCGACCAAGTAAGATATGGCTTCAATTTCTGTCTCAGGTTTAAGATTATGCTTTTAGTGTTAGGCTACTTCGAGCGGTTTTGTAGTAAACAAAAACAAAAATCACGTTTTGTCTACATGGAGGTTATACCAGCAAGTTTAAAAGTTAATACACCAACATTTGACTCTACCTGCTAATATATACAGGACGCCTGTGACCATACAAACTGAGATCTGTCGATGATATAGACCTATAGCTCCGATAACAATAGCAGCGAATAAATCGATCAGTGCCACTATAAAGCAGGAAGCTGCTGAATTGTGCATACCTGTGATTAAGAAGAGCAAAACATGATAATTAAGTCAGAAAATCGATAGGAATAATTGTTAGCCATTGATTTCGCCGGCTTCTCGCATTGCTAATATATAACACCAATAACAACAGTTATATGTTATATACTGTAACTGTTGATAACACATCTGACTATCAGATTGAAACTGGCAGTATGTTCCGAAAACAGTCTTTACCAATTCACTGTCTATGATAGTGGGGCTAATGCATCTTATTCTATATACAATTTTGTTCGTGCTAATCACAATCTAGTACATTGTTGGTTTCCGAGACACCATCTCATGTCCCATAAGTTAACGTCTTTTGACATTGCCTAAATGGTTCCGAACGTAGCACAGTGGATATATGAAACGTTGGTTAAATTAAATAGGTTCGCCTGAATCTTGAAAAGCTTCTCATTAAGGATAATCGCTATCATATGATTAACTGTTGCTATAAATGATGTCACATATGACTGGATCGAAGCGAGGGCTGACATTTAGGGCATCTGATGTTTGCCGTGTTCCACAAAATAGCAAGCAGTGTTGACATCTGGTTTCTGATTGTGGATCAGAAACATGAAGCGGAAGTGACGCGCGGAGTGCTTTCTCTCTAAAATACTTATACTGAAAGACCATTCTGTTATGAAGCGAAACACCATTCCTTCATCAACAAACCGGTCTAAATTATTCTTGTCAGGCAATTAGGAAGAATGTAGAAAGCTGGACTGGAATGTTGGAAAGGGGCTTCATGTTCCCCAGGGAGTTAGAAGGAAGAAGAAAGTTGGTATGCTCTGCTTTTAAGCAATGTTAACTGTACGCTTGATATCACTGCAGGATGTTTAGCGTTCTCTGATAGTGTTGTTCTTTGTTGTCAACTGGTCAGGGACAACAATGGTGTTTTTTCTCTATTTGAATTTAGTTCGAATTAAACAAAAGAAAAAAAAAAACAAACATAATCTACTCATTTACATATTGTTTTGTGTGTTGTCATTTAGAACTTGAATGGAAAATCGTATTTTTGATATTTTTTGTTTTTGATCATACTAACTACCTTGTAGGTTAACCCTCAGTAACTAAAACCTTAAAATGTTGGGGGAATACAGACTTGGTTGCTGATAAATCATTTGGTAACATTGGGGGATAAACTATTTGGTTGAAATAATTGATTATGGAAAAAGTTGCATTATTTTTCACCAGTGAACTCCAAGCATGTGTGAGTCCTGTTCTTAGAAATATTCATTATAACCTCTATAGTGTAATATACATATAAAATACTTAGAAAGTTAGCAAGTTTGCTATTTGATGGAGAAGAAGTTGTATATTTTCAGGAAGACAGTATTTCAGGTTCATTATGGCCATTTTGATTTCGCCAATTGTAAATTGGAATTTCACTCACGTGCCAACCACTTTCCATGCTCCTCAAAAGGTGTTAGCTCCTCGTCGTATTCTGTTACAAAACTAAAGCATTTTGTTTTTTTATCCAATGCTTGGCGTGCCTCGTCTGCAATGAGAACAGAAATGATGTCTAAATATTTGCATTATATCATTATTCTATAAATTTTTCTTAGTTTAAATTCTCAGCAAGGGAAATAATTACCAACCAAATTATTGATCAAAGAGTGATCAAAAGATAACAAAAATAACATCAAATAAAGTCGTATAATCGTAAGATTCACATCATATGCATATGGTAGGATGGCAAAGGCTAACTTTTCAGAGCTGGTTTAGCTCATGCATGGAGGTAAATTAGAAATTTACCTCCATGGCTCATGCTTGTCCGATTAAAAACCACCCATGTTATTTCTCCGAAATTAGGTGTGTCTCCTTCCCTATACCCCGACAGGATAACTTAGAGGTAGGTCCCTTCATCATGAAGGAAACAACCATTGGCGGCAATAGCACCATGAGGCTGCTAGTATGACCCAACGGCGTGGTTAGCGTGTTTCTACTCAGATGTAGCAACACGCTACCCTCCACGGTTTTAGTCCCACTGTCGGAGGCCCCAGGAGGCTTACTGGACTGAAAAAAAAAAAAAACAAAAAAAAAAAACAAAAAAAACAGGTGTGTTTTTTAACAGGTGTTCATGTCTCTGTGCTCAGAGATTTTTTTAAGGCAGATCAAGATATGGACAATCTGTCCTGACATAAGTAAATTACCAATGAGTACCACCATAAACCCCAATCAACAAAAAAACAAACCAACAAATACCTGTACTCAATTAAATGGACTTGTAGTGGGGAATGTACCCTATTAATTAATGTTAAAGCCTGTTAGCATGGGTTCAGTAACAAAAATCTTAAGACGTCAATACTCAAAAAGGCAACCTTGGCGAATAGACGTCATAACCGTTTTTTAAGATTATCTACCTTATCAGTCGTCCTCGGCTGTCTCAAGCAATAAAACCAGATACTTTACATTGCTAAGACTCATGTTGGGGGAATCACCTTTTGTCTATAACGCTTTCATAAGTAAAAGCCTAAAAATTTAAACGTTTTCGAACATGTACATGCTATAGCCAGCTATTTTAACTATAAACTAGTTCGGTATTTATGCCATAACCTACCCACAGTTCACCTTCCAGTGTTAATGTGTTTACCTCGGTATAGATTTTCATTCTCATGTTAATTATCACTTAAACATTCAGTCGTTACCAATTACCAAACGAACGGACACATGCACACAGAAAGAAAATAAGAGCAAAACGTTGCCAATGCAGAATACAGTGAAATTAGCAAAGACAGTATGGTAGCGAAAATGATAGTAAATCGGGCGTTGAATTCGTCAAGTAACTGTGAAATAACTCATATTTAGTCTTTTTTTTCAGACAGTTGTTATTCCAAATATTGCGACAAAACGTATTTAATATAAATAATTCATATTTAGGCAACTTTATTCTATACGTCATATAATGATTGGTTTTATGTGAAAAAAAAATAATGATGCATAATGGAAAAAGAGTAAGTGTCCTCTCATATACCTATTCCATTTGAAGCGCAATTTCTTAAGGAATGCGATTATGTTACATAAATAACACCTGCTAACTTGACAAATTAGTTTGCTAGCGAAAATGACAGATCAGATCAGCTAATCAGACAAAAACTAGATATATAAACCAGGTAAGAGAAATGAGTGGGTTTGTTACAAAATCGGACTAATTCCAAGAAAAACGATCCAGACTTGGCATAAATGACACGCATTTCCATCGTTCAGAAATAATAAGGCCGTTAACAACTGGCAACAAAAGTAGGTTATATGGAAGCTCAGAAGAATCAGTCTGGTAAACAAGTGATATCAGACTGATAATCTATATGCTAATCCGCACGGCAACATTTGTTACTTTAGACGCAAAAGCTGCACAAGTATTTGGTGAGTACATATCTAATGGAATATTATTTAAAGTTCGGAAAAATCAACCTTAAATGAAACTATAATGTTTTAATATTTAACGTAAAATTTTAAATCCGATGGTCAAAGCTGCACAAATATTTGACGTGTACATATCTATTGGAATATTATTTCCAGTTTGGCACACAATCAACTTGAAATGAAACCATCATTATTTAATATTTAACATAAAATTTGAAATCCGATTGTCAATCCAATGGTTGAAGGTAACCAATCTGAACATCACTGGCAAAATGCAATCACAAGGCAAACATACACGTAAAGATGGGCTTCTTGTTTCCTCTTAGCCCTTGAGACATGGGGCAACTGGAAGTTCTTACACCCAGTAGCTCTACGGATTCTTATGACAGGGTTGGTTAGTGCTAATCTTTTTTCTCCATTTTAGCATAATGACATGTACAAGAATTATTGTTATATATAATAACTTATAAAACATTAAAGAACTATGCACATTTTTACCTATATACTCGAGCTCCTAAAAGGGCATGGGAATTTTGATTGTTTAAGATAACGGGCTAGAATATCAGAATAGACGACTTTATTGGTTGAAAACAACAGACTGGATAACTGTCGTTTATAATACAATTGGACAAATTTTATATATTTTTGATAATTGGAGAAATCTTCCTGTGTCGACTCCAGTCATAATTCAGACATAAAAAATCAAAAAAATATTTAAGTTCCTATATTTTGCTTTTAGCTATTAGCCGTTTATTTTACTCCTTTTTTAACCACAATATATTCTGACTATTTTCCTTTTTCTAAATCTAACAAAACATCCTAACGTTACTTCACGAGATGGATACAACTGTATTTTACCAGTATTCAAAATATCCATGTCTGCACAGGTTTTCTTAGTTGTTCATATTCACAAAGAAATACTTAGATGACTTCCAAATACTGCTTACACTCAATTCCACGGAAAATGTAATGAGACCGTGATTTTATAAAGTCGAGTAAAAAAGCAGAAAATAACCCCAAAAAGTGGCACCAAGGTTAAACTGTCTTTCATTGTATATTTTTTGTTAAACATTTCATGTAATATTTTGGTTTGCCGTATTTCAGATCGGTTCAAACTTCGGTCGAGATCAAAGACGCAGCGAATAACATTCTTCCAAAAGTTTGAGTATATAATTATCAGAACAGAAACCCTCATTTATCAGACGTTATATTGGATATTATTCATTTTTCTACAGATATGGGAATGAAGAAGGTTGAACACAGATTGTAGTAAGGCGTCTTTAAGCATATTATAAAATGGTGTAGAGGCTGGAATTGAGTTTGAAATATGCATGGAAAAACATTCTAATATAAGCAGCTTTTGTTTAAGCCAAATCTGAGGTAATCGTATTGAAGCTCACATTTGGTCCTAAATATCACACGCTAAAGGCGTATTAAGATAAGAGGGATTTAATTGAAGACACCTCGGGCGATAATGGGATTTATTGCACCGCAATGATCTGGGATTGGTCAAAGAACAGTATCGATTGAATGGAAAATGTACTAGGCCAGAGACATACAGTCTTAATGCAATGTACACAGCTTGTTTTCAATGCTGTATGGCAGGATAAAGATAAAACAAATACCATTGACAGAGCGATAGCTTAAAGTCCATAATTCATTTTAAGTGCCATATTTATCGTTAAGAAATATAACCGAAAAGTACAAGTACATGTAGTAGATAAATTATCTATTGTAAAAGTCACAATATACGTCTGTCTGACATTTAGTTGGCCATTGTTGTCACAGGTTATCTTGTTTTGTTGTCACAGGCTCTCTTGTTCAATAGGCCCCACTTATTTTCGTAATTTGTTATGGCTGTCATCGAAGGAATTATCATGTTATATTGATTACTCCTTTTACACAGCATCACGTTAGGTTTGCACAAAGACATTCAGGAAATAAGGATGAATTTCCGGATATGGTGAAAGGAGTACTGACGAATTGATCGCTAATAAGATTTACTAACATAATAATAGGTCCAATTAACAGCATGTGTATCTCCTAGGCTTCATTTAATTAACGGAGTTCATTAACTTTATATTTATCGTTTAAGGGGTAAGAAAACAAACAATCAATTGAAAGTGAGTCTTAGTAAACTGCAGTAATGTAAAATAATGTTTCAAGTGTGCAGATACCTTTTATTACCATGTAAGATTTAATTTAGTAACTCAAGTTGGTAACTTGTGATGCTGTTTCTGCCTTTATGTATACATACAACATTACTATTGTTCAATGAAAGATAATTGACACAAATACAATGTGGTTCTACATTAATGAAAAAATAAAATTAGAATGATTTGAGGAATAATTTTTAAATATAACGGCATTTAATAAAGTCAAAAAACGATAAGGTATGAAACGTCTATCATACATGTACATGTACATGTACTTAAGCTATCAACATGAGTTGTCAAACTGGCTCTAACTGGGCTATTAAAAGTATAAGCACACATATAACTTTATTTTTCTTTTCAGTTGAGGAACACTCTATATTTTGTTAACTTACCTTTTTAGGAATCCTTGTCTACATACATTACATAACATTGCATAACCTACGGACCGACCGATCAACGGACGGACTAATCGACCGACCGAACGAACGACCGACCGACCGAACCAACGATCGACATACCTACATGTAAACCCATACACACATATTTTAATTGTGGCGACCTCATCTTCTGGAATGGTTTATGGTTTAAATAAGAAAAAGAGTAGTACAGAAAAGTGCTTTTGGGACCCTTTTGTTAGAAACATTCAGTTTTCGGTGAGAGGCAGCTCAGTGTTGGACTACAATATCAAGTACAATTGTAAAACTAATTAAGATTTCATGACCGACTAGAGCTATCTACAGACATGTAACAATACACATTCTACACGAAACGATCACAGACAAAGCATTCATTCAACCTTCGTGTAGTTTCTTTGATTCACAATTTTCGTGTTAGAATAAATATATCAATTTTGCTCTGAATAATAAGCATGAAAATATTTTTTTTATATATAGTTCTATGTTTTCTCTATATACATGTATATTAAAATGGGAGAGATTCGTGTGGGTTACATATATATTAAATGATGTTTTGATTCCAATCAGTACGTGTAGCTGTTGTTCAAGGTGATAATACCAAATAAGATTATATTATTTATGTAGAGATAATGTAATTAACGGAACAGGAATACAAACGACCAAGGGTTGACAGTATTTTCGTTATTTTGGAATAACACTTTCTTAGTTAGAACATATACCTGTTCAGAAAATTTTGTAGGTTG
>JARFOD010030878.1:0-10611 GCA_031763545.1 Mopalia muscosa
AGGTCCTCTAACATAAACAGTCACATACATACAGACAGATAAAAGGATCTAATTACATCAACAATATACTATAAAACAACAGACAACATATTAATCTATGTACAACAAAAAAAAAAGATAAAGATCTATGTAAATTAACAATATACTATAAAACAAAAGGAAACATGGTAATCAATGTACAACAGTGGATGATGGGAGAAAATAGATAGGTAAGATGATGTGATACTTTAATATGATAATAATTGTAAAATTGGTAACATTGCTATATTGTGGAAGTTGGTGATTTCATGGGTTTTTTAAATAAAGCGATTTGAAGTTCTGTACTGAGGAAGCCATTTTTGTATGAGTGGGCAAATTGTTCCAGTGGAATGGTCGAGAATAGAAGAGAGACTTCTTAAAGATTTCAGAAAGAGGAAAAGGAATAGTTAAGGTAAGACTGGAGTGTGAACCAAGCTGTCTATCAGGTATGGGTTTTTCAGTAAATAGAAGTTTTAGATGAGTTGGAAGGAGGTCATTCAGACATTTAAAGACAGTAATCATTTTGTGAAATAATACTAGATCATAAATAGGTTGCCAGTTTAGAGATTGGAACATATCTTTGATGCTCATTGTTTTGCTTTTGTGTAGAATCAGTTAGTTTAACATGGCGTTGTTGTTGTTGGGGAACGGTAAACCGGTCGCCCAAATCTGAGATGTGGCGACCTATACGTAAACCGTATCGTTCGCGGCTAAAGACAAACCCTTCCTGGTGCTTTCCACGCTAAAGGGCAACATAATGCCTGTCTGTTTGTGATTTCATCACATTACGTCTTTTCTTTGTCATGTCTTGTCTTTGTTTCTTGCCAGTGTTGTTGATAGAGCTTTCCTTCACTCGTTTGGTTGGCACACTGTCATGTGAGTGAAATAACCTTAAGTACAACGTTAAACCCCGATCAAACAAACAAACTAACGCAAAAACAATTCTTTTTGTACTTGTAGAGAGTGGTCTCCTGTATCGTGTGGAAGCTGAGAAATCATTGGTACAGCTACATGAGAAACTGCATGGATACGTTGGGTCTGCTCTCTCACATCCGGCTGTGAGTTGTGTTTGTCACAGAGAAATCTAATCATTTTTATCAGGTGTATCCGTCTTTCGTGATAAAAACATTGATACTGTTAGCCATTTCCACTGTTATCTATCACACTACTAGACCAGTGTATTTCAATCGTAACATCCTAAAACCAAAGTAAACACAGAAAAGACCAGTCTTATCATATCGAACATCCCACAAAGCAGTCTTTTTTGTTATTTCCTTGTCAACCTGGAAAAGCATTACATGTCAGATTTGAGATCCGCCCATTCCACATTTCTTACACGCGAACAGCATGACGTAATCTTTATTAATGATGTCATTGGTGAGCACCCAAAGATGAAGGAACCTGTTTTATAGCGTCACGTTTTTGACGTCATAACATTATTTCCTCACAGCGTTGTTATAATTTTCTTTGTCCAACACGCAACCGTATCCCCAGCTAACTTAAGACTAGTTTTAATACACCATCAGACCAGTATTAAAGTTAAGCTAGTCTTGATCATGATTTAAGTCTGGTTTAACTTTAAGACAGTTATGAACAATAGTCTCATGTTTTAATACCAGTCTTAAGCCAGGTTAAACAGCTTAATACTGGTCTTAAAAGTTAATACACTTTTGGACAACCAGCCCCTGCTATATAAGTGAGTCACACACTGTGGCTTTGGCATTAGGGATGGTTTTTACAAAGTTTCTTATCAGTTTACCATGGTTAACATTAGGTATATGGATACATGTATGTTAAACAGTTTGGTGAAATGGTAAAAATGAAACTGTTAAAGCGCTGCTACAAGTCACAGCAGAAAGCATTAAAACACTGCCAGTGTATGGCTGCCTTGGTGGTTTAAAAATATTAACCTCGTGAGATCTTTGTTGATTAACCATCATTGAACAGCCAAAGATCTATTCAGAGAGTCTGTCTTGAAATTGAGATCATTAATCAGTTATTTTTGGGGTGATATCCCTGGGGCAGTTTTAAATATCTTCTTTGAAAATAGAAATATATATATGAATCTTGGAGAGATGTGAAGTTTTCAATTCTCAATTTGATATTATATATGTGGAAATTGCCATTAAATGTTTTTCTTTATTTTTAGACTGTGATTGGAAAATTTCTTCTGTGCTCGAATAAATGCCATCTCTTTTCAACACAACCAAGGTATGCCATTTAGATTTACCTACTAGTAAAAGAAATAGTGAATATGAGCAAAGTAGGGCCTACGGCTGTGGCTCAGTGGGTAGCATGCCTGCGTATTAATCCTACTACAATATACCAACCATGGCTGTTGACCATCAGGCATATACATGAGTCCCAAAGTGTCGGTTATTTTTCCCCCGACTTAAGCATGGAATGAATTTTTTGTCATGTAATTTAAATAACCTATAGCATGGCCTTAAACTCCAATGAAAAAAAAAAGATCATTATGAAAAAATCATTTTGTTATCTTACAGTGAGGAGGTTGAGAAAGAAAAAGAAGGATTTATACCAACAATTTGTCAGTAAGTATAGTTTGTGATTTTTCTTTTCCAGCATTTTTAACAGTGGATGTATTTTGTTTTCCCGTGAATATTGTATATATTTCTTTTAATAAACAATTGGTGGCAATATAACCACCTCATGGAATTTTCCTCAATCAGCTTTGTTAGTCTTATTTAATAAGGTGTAGCACTTTAGTAAACTGTGATGATCTGGGTTATCAAGTTTTCTCTAATGAAATGCAAATGAAAGCCAGAAAGGTCAAATATTATTAACACTGCAACTACAACAACTTAGTAACTTTGAAATGTGAAAGATTTGTTTTAATTTTAGTTGAATATTAAGACTTTGGAATATGGAAGGCAGACCAGCCGAGATGTTTCTTGTATTTTTTGTGTTACTAGAAGTCTATCAAGTTGAAGTATGAAACCAGCCATTACCCGGTCTCAACGGCATTGTGACTTTCATTGGACTTTTATAGTGCCATATGACTCATTGCGTAAGAAATTGTGGCTTTCGTTCGTTTTGCTTAATTTGAATTTCAGAATCTACTGAAGCCTTATGGGTAATATATAATGTTTGAAAAGCGATAGAAACAGCATTAGCATGATATACCCTCGATTCCACAGCCAATTCATGTCCTTCGAAGTTCCTCTATGTCTCGCTATGGGGCGCTTTTTCACCAATCAGGCTCTGGTCTGGTCAATATGCCGTTGAGACTGGGTAATGGCTGGTTTCATACTTCTACTTGATAGACTTCTGCTGTTACTTAACAGCTCATTAGCTCATTATTATGAATGAAATAGCCTCGAATTTTTCACTTTTTTTAAAGTAGCAACCAAATTAACAAAGTCAGTTGTTTCTTTCATTCTTGATGTAATTTCTTTCTTTATTAAAGATTTACAGTTAATGAGAGTCACCAGCTGTTCACTGTGTTCACCTCAGATCCAAAACCCTCCGAAAACTTCTTCATACTACGACAATCAACAAGTAACAAAAAGTGAGTGTTAAATATGACATGTTCATTTTGTACAAAAAAACTAGTTATTATTCATACAAGTTTATGTTCTGGCTGCTCATATCAGCTCAAGCTCTTTGAAGCAAGCTAGAAGCAAGACTCACACGAAGATGGGGCATTTGCACCCAGCTTACTCAATGCTATATGAAGTAACATGCATTATAGTTTGGCTTCACCTGGTCAGATATTTTACACAGTTGCACTCAAAAGGGCGTTTGGAGGGGAGATTCCTCTGGTAGAATTGTACATTTTGGACTGAAATTATACCTTTTTTCCAGGGATGGTTATGGGATTGTGAACCCTATTATAATTTGACAGACTTACACTGTAATACAGAGAGTTATTGCCCTTTAATTGATGTTTTCTGTGATACACTGCTGTTTACAGGATACCTTAATAACTTGACCTGGTAGAATTGTACATTTTGGAATAAATATATATGTATACCTCTCTTAGGATTCTATTCAATACCACCTGATCCAATTGCAATTTACAAAATTATTTTCATTTCCATAATTTTCATATGAGTGTAAAAGCTGTAAACCCAATTGACATTAAGTGACCAATTAAGACACTTTCTTTTCGACTGATGACCTTTGCCCCCAACTTCCACACACCAGAGAGTTTCTGATTTAGCTTCCTTTCATAACTGCTAAACATGGGGTCTACTTTCTGTGCACTGATTCAAGAGAATTCTGACAAATGGTGGTAGAAGATGTTCTATTAAAGGACAGTAAACAACTAAGGATTGATTGATCAGTGTTTTACGCCGTCCTTAATGGCATTTCACTTATACAACAACAGTGTGCTTTACTGCAGCCATCGAGCACGGGAGCCTTCAAATGAGTGAAATAACCTTAAGTATTCTGTAAAACACCAATTAAACAAAGTGTTCACTGAAACAATTCTGGTAATAAATATACAATGATGTGCTTTATAAAGTGTTCATTAATTGTTTTCTGTGAAGTCAATGTGGTTTCCTGTTGCTATCAGGTATGATCAGGCTGGGAATCTACAAGATGAGTTAAATAACTTTGAGTTGCACAGATCCGGCTGGGAAGCAATCATATGAGTGAAATAACCTTAAGTATTCTGTAAAACTCCAATTAAATAAAGTGTTCACCGAAACAATTCTGATAATAAATATATTAAACAAGCCTTAAATAATGTCAATGATGCTTGTACGTTTTTGTTAAACAATATTACCATCTTGCTGTTTTGTTTTAGTCTGCTCTTAATGGATCATGAGTGTTTTTATAGTCTGGTAATTTTTTTTCAAAGTTTGTCAGTTTACCCTTTTTATTATGTCTGTCTTTAAGATTCCTTTTTATGATGGGTTGTTGTTGGATTTTTTTGTTAGTTTTCTGATTGATTTATTTTTTGCCAACACAAGCGTGATAAATTTTTAAATATAAATGGTCTAATTAGTAAATAACCCAAAAAGTTTTGCTGATAAAATTTGTTTTAATTATTGATTTATAATATTAATATTTCATAAAGATTTAAATGTAAAGCTACATGATGTTTTATATCTTTTGCATGTAATAGCACTTAAATGAAAATTCATTTTGATAAATTTTGGATAAAATGGTCGATTAAAATTTTAGAAAACTTACAGCGTATAGATTTTCAACTAGTCGGACAACATTCCAATAATAGTAGTCTAACACTTTACCTTACGTCACATGATGTGAAAAAAATTATCCCTTGTCAACTCGTAATTGAATACTTCAACAAAAATGATCGTTCCGTTAAACTGTCTTTCAGTGGCTAATATTAGAGATCAAAGTGATCCATTAAAAAATGACTACAAGTGAATCCCAGCTCATTATGAGTTGTCACTCAAAATGTAAGAAGTCATCATGGCCTAGATATAAACGCCATCGATCACAGCAGTTACTAGCCTAAAAAAATGACAGTGTTTATATTTAAACTAAGGTAAACTGTATAGTGTTAGTCATAGATGTATATTTGAGATGTAGTGATTTTCTTGTTTTGTTAAACTCTATAGTGAATCTTTAGACAGTCCCTTATTATTTTCGTTTTTTTGAGATAACTCTTTCTTAGTTTGAACAGATTCTAGCTAAGAACATTTTGCAGGTTGAAAACTGTCCTGGAATCAAACCCACAACCCTCAGAGTTTGGCGCCCTGTGAGGGAGCGGGTGGGTCATGGCCCTGCAGAATACTCCCTCGCCTTCCTCGGTCGGTCGTAAGAGGCGAGAAAAGAGGTTGCTTTCTGTTGCCCTGGTGTTCGCAGAGCAAAAGGGTAATGGGAAGCAGATTTGTTTATGATGTTCTGTATTTGTGTCCGTCGTCATATAAGCACCGAATTGCCAGCAGTAAATGCCAGCCACCTAGACCACTCAGCCACCCGCCTTTTACAAAAATAGAAGGTTAGTCAGCTGAAGTCTAGATAGCGGACATTCACTTCTCCTCCGATAGGAGAGTGACACAGCTCCCACGGCTGAAAGCAATGAACATTTTTTGTGTCTTTTCGAAAGTGAAGATTAACAATATTTTAGTTTTTTGGGATAACACTTTCTAAGTTTGAACAGATTCTAGTTCAGAAAACAGTTTCTCAATCTAAATCTGCTTTCTGTCTTTGTCTGGTGTTGTTTGTCACCAGTGATGTCAGGGTTGTCTTTCTACTGGCGCTCGGCGAGAATCTCCTCACTCTCCTGCCACCCTGGTGCTTTCAGAGTTAAAGGTTGCACAAATTTGATCCTTTCTGTGACATTTTTTATTGCATTTTGTTATTATCCGGAAGCCGCTTTCACAAAATGTCATACTACAATAAATCTGATATATGATATTTTTATGCTTATATTTTAACGTGACAGAATTTTTTCCTACAACAGTTCTTTTTTACGTACAATATTTTGTGAAAGTGGCCCCTGTCCTGTCATTGTTCGTAGATCTACAGCAGGCATTGTGACTCCAATTATCGCAAGGATGTTTTATTTCAAGGAACCAACTGAGGCTAGAACTTGAGTATATCTGTAATGAAATCAGGTTTCTGCACTTAATTTCACATCGCTTAGGCCGCTTTAACTTTAACTTTCTTAACACTACTCATCGATAAAATTTGAATTTCATAAATTTAGTTTTAGTTCTTCTGCAAAGTTATGGCCTTGTTATGAATGATATATGTACATGTATAAGTGTTTTGATATGTTGGAGATAAGGGGGGAATTGTATTCGACTTAATACTGTGACTTGTTCTCTATATTTCCCGGTGGTTAGTTTCTCGAAAGCGTATTAGTCGGTAACACCAGATTAAATAGCTAATACCAGGTTAGAGGTAGACCTTTAACATGGCGTGACGACATCTGATAGCAAATTAAATTTAATAGTGCATCGAGGAACCGGTCCCAGGTGGTTTTTGAGGTAAGAGTGAACTAAAGTCTACAGAAATCAGTTTTATATGCCTTGCATACATTACAACTGTTGCCACAGATGTTATTTATAAACTTTCACCTCTTTTACAAATTTTAAGGGTAGGTTTAGGAGGGAGTTTCCTGTTGCCTTGGTTACGTACTTTCAGAGATAAGGGGCATCATGCACCCAATCTGTTACGGATGTCTTTCTGCAAGCTATGACCTTGTTATGATTGATATATGTACATGCTGGCGGTTGGATGGAGCTTCATGTTGCCCAGGTGCTCTCAGAGCTAAAGGGGAACAGGAAGCGGATCTGTTTGTGGTGTCTGTATTGTGTCCTGTTATTGCCCTGTATTTGTCCTGTCTTGTCTTTGTTGGTTGCCAGTTGTGTTGAGGGTGGTTTCCTTCACCCATGGACTGTCATGCCATCATGGTAGTGAACTAACCATAAGTACAGCTTTGAACACCACTTAAACAATCAGACAAGTTTTTATAACAAACTAAATTTACCAGTACTCCACACTCTTTTTTTTTTTTGCGCTTTATTCAGTATTTTATTATGATAACAATGAAACTTTATTTTATGAGTGTAAATCGTTATGGGTGTAAATCTTTACAACATGAAGCTCATTCAACTATTGCTTAATGCAGGCGGTTGGATGGAGTTTTATGTTGCCCTGGTGCTAAAGAGGAACAGGAAGCAGATCTGTTTGTGCTGTCTGTGTAGCGTCTTGTTTTTGTCATCCTGTTTTTGTCCCATCTTGTCTTTTTTTGTTGCCAGTGGTGTCGAGGGGGGTTTCCTTCACCCATTGGGCTGGCACGTCATCATATAAGTGAAATACCCTTGAGAATGACGTTAAACCCCAATCAAACAAACAAACTATTGCCTAACTTCCCTGAGGCCCTTTTTCATTACATATTTATACATGTACCATTATGTGAAACAATTAACATGTGAAATGTACAGTGAAACAATCTACAGATGAATAACGTTTGGGAGAGAGCTTCCTGTTATCCTAATGCTCTCAAACAAAGGTGGCAACAAGTAGCCGATCTGTTTATAATGCTTTTGCATTGCATCCATTGACTGTTCTGTGTTCTCTTTGTTCATATAAGTGAAATAACCTTAAGTATGGTGTTTGACTCAAATTAATCAAACAAATGAATACACAAAAAAATTAACACACCTCTTTGGGCTAGACACCACTCATACACATGTGTGTGATCATGGCCATTGTCATGGTAACAGGATTTTCTAATAAAGAGATAAAGTGTTTTTGACATTGTTGTTATGCGTTAGACAGGTAATAAATCTGCTCTCTCTCTCTTTTTTTTCTTGGTTGTTCAACTCTGAAGTATTCATGTGCTTTTGGTTGTGTTTTTAAATTGTTTTTTATCACCAAGTTAAAGTTTCCCATGAAAGCCAGTTTGACTTCTCCTGTCTTCTCTCTCTGAACCCTTGATCCACACGCCTAAATTAAGTTCTTTTCTTCAAATGTATTTCACTCCTGACACATTTAAAATAATTAAAAACCAGAGCATTTTAGCTAATGGTTTATCGAGACAGTCTTAATTACTTATTTAACATGGTGCATTAATGTCCCACTTTTCTCTTACACAATTTAACATGTGTATAAGCTGTTAGAACACTGGTTACTGGCCTCGCAATAAAAACATTACAGACACTGAATATAATTTTTTATATTGCACCGGCCCTCTAGCTACATGTATAAGACAGTCTTTTTTGGGGGAGCACAGCTATGCTTTCTTTACGGTAGAGTTTCCAGAACATTGTCCTAGTCCCAAATTTTTAAGGGCCCGTGGCTAAGTGGTTATAGCTAGTGCGCTTTCTGAGCCTATTTCAATGTACCATTCACAGGATCGAGCACATCTGTCAACCCTCAGGTATATGAGTGAGCCACAAGGTGTGGCTCCGGCAATCACGGGTGTAGTTATTATAAGGTTTCATCCCTGTTTTCCACCAATATAGACAGGGAACAGTGTTAAGTGGCCAATCCGTTGTCACATAAGTGAAGTGGCCAATCCGTTGTCAAATAAGTGAAATACCCATGAGTACGTGGTTAAACCCCAATCAAATTAAAGTTTTATGGGTAGCAGCAGTCCAGTAGTGTCTTGCACTGTAAATTTACATACTTGCACTCGCAGGCGTTTGGGAAAAGGCTTCCTGCTGCCCTATTGCTCAGATCTGAGGGTAACAAAAAGCCAATCCCTTGTGGTGGATCATGGTATAAAGTAAGTGGAATAACCGTAAGTGTATTGTTAGAAAGCTGATCTATCAATTGATCATGGTGGACTGTTTTGTGCAGCATTATAATGAAATTGTATACAGTATCAAGACCTGTGTTTAGTGTGTGTTTGGTTTATTGGTTCAGTCATGAGAAGTGGCCAATCAAATATCCTGTTACATACCTAATAATTGTTAGAAGTTTGCCGATTGGAAATTCAGCCAGGAAAAATTGAATTGAGCACACTTATCTAGTTTTTGTGGGATTTTTTGTTGTTGTTATTTCTATATAAACTGTTAGATAGTTTTTGTCTGACATGTTAGAAGCCAAGTGTACATGCAGCTCTTTTATATTTTAACAACAGTTAATAATAATAATATACTTAATTTAACGAGGAGGTTCAATTAGTACAAAAAATCAATCTTCCTTGAGCCCTCTCAAACACACACACTTTCACACATACACAAATAGTATTTACATAACAGAAGTAAAGAAGAGAAAAAAAAATAAAAATAAAATATTTAAAAAAATGAAAAAATAAAATAAAAAAAACATAAAAAATAACAAATAAAGCAAACAGTGATCATAATTTTATACACGTACATACAATGAGAAGAGAGATATCCACTGGCACTATTTCTGACCACATGATAAACAGTGTAGTGGGTGATGGCCCAGTACCATCCCCTTACTGCTCCCCCAGCAGTCTGGAAACCCCTCATACACTTGTGCCCCAGACTAATACTCGAAAGTACAGGGATTTTTTTGTCAAATTTGCTTCTGGCCTTATTTTGACTATTGCCCAGTAAAACCTCAGATGTCCTGGCTCATTGATTAAAGTTTCCTGGTGCTCTCTGGGATAAGGGGCAACATGATGCTGATCTGTTTGTGTCTTGTGATTGTCAGGTGTTGTCAAACAAGTTGAAACAACCCCCCAAAAAAACAAAAGAAACAAATCAACACGTCTGTCACATATTTCTCGGAGAAGTCTTGTATGTAATCAGAGGTTTAACCAGAAAGTGTGGTGTCCAAAGTAGCTATTTTGCTTCACTTTCTGAGGAACTGGATGTCCAATTTTTACAGCTTCCCTATCTCCTGCATGTTTAAGTTTCTTAAAACGGGGTGTCCAAATGAGGCAATTGTTAAATTCTCGGTGGATGGACACTGCCTAAACTTCTGTATGTAATATTTTGAACATGAAATGCCAGAAACTGAAATTCTCTCTGTTTATAGGGATGATGGTATTGGCGATGTTGTTCGTCTGTCTGTTGGTCAGCTGTCTCAACCTGAATTAGAACCAGACACATCCTCCAGCCAAAGGTAAGCTTTTCAATTTAATTGGGGGGGCGGTTGGAGGGAGCTTCATGTTGCCCTGGTGCTCTCAGAGCTAAAGGGGAACAGGAAGCTGATCTGTTTGTG
>JARFOD010030889.1:0-10610 GCA_031763545.1 Mopalia muscosa
CTCTCGATTGGGAAAGTTAATTATAGTGTCCCGATAGGGAAGGTTAATTATAGTCTCCCGATTAGGAAGGTTACGTACAGTCTTCCGATTGGAAAGGTTACGTATAGTCTCCCGATTGGTAAAGTTACTCATAGTCTCCCCATTAGGAAGGTTACTTTATAGTCTCCCGATTGGGAAGGTGCCGTATAGTCTCCCGATTGGGAAGGTGGCGTAAAGTCTCCCGATTGGGAAGGTAGCGTATAGTCTCCCGATTTGGAAGGTTAATTATAGTCTCCCGATTGGAAAGGTTAATTATAGTCTCCCGATTGGGAAGGTTAATTATAGTTTCCCGATTAGGAAGGTTACGTATAGTCTCACTATTGGGAAGGTGAGGTATAGTCTCCCGATTGGGAAGGTGACGTATAGTCTCCGGATTGGGAAGGTGACGTATAGTCTCTCGATTGGGAAAGTTAATTATAGTGTCCCGATAGGGAAGGTTAATTATAGTCTCCCGATTAGGAAGGTTACGTATAGTCTTCCGATTGGAAAGGTTACGTATAGTCTCCCGATTGGTAAAGTTACTCATAGTCTCCCCATTGGGAAGGTTACTTTATAGTCTCCCGATTGGGAAGGTGCCGTATAGTCTCCCGATTGGGAAGGTTCTGTATAGTCTCCCGATTGGGAAGGTTCCTTATAGTCTGCGGATTGGGAAGTTTACGTTTAGTCTCCCGATTGGGAAGGTTACGTATAGTCTCCCGATTGGGAAGGTTACGTATAGTCTCCTGATTGGGAAGGTTACTTATATTCTCCCGATTGGGAAGGTTACGTATATTCTCCCGATTGGGAAGGTTACTATATTCTCCCGATTGGGAAGGTTCTGTATAGTCTCCCGATTGGGAAGGTTCCGTATAGTCTCCCGATTGGGAAAGTTACTTATATTCTCCCGATTAAGGAATTGCAGTCTCCCATACTGGAAATGATAATATCCGGTTTGTTACTTATAGTCTCCTGTATTGAGCTGAGATTATTAGAAAAAAATCGTCTGCTCATAACGACTTTATGCTTCTTTGTATCTCCCGATTGGGACTCGTATATATCAAGCCGACAGTCGTGCTCGAACCCGTGAATGGGTCATAGAAGTAGGACGGTAGGTCGACACGCTAACCACACAACCATGACCGATGTCCATCTCTCGATTACGACCAAATCTGTCTGGATTTGGGTCCGCGGCCGTGGCTTAATGGTAGCGAGTGCGCTTGCTAAAGCCTACTTCGGTGTACAATTCACAGGGTCGAGTCGGTCTGTCGACCCTCAGGTTTATGAGTGAGTCACACGATGTGGCTACGGCAATCGCTGGAGTGGTTTTTACGAGCTTTCCTCCTGCCGGTTTTTTCACCGTAATACGGCAAGGAGCTGTGTGAAGTGGACAATCCGTAGTCATATAAGTAAAATACCCTTTAGTCCAACTTTAAACCTCAATCAATCAAATATTGTTTTTCCTGTTGCCATTAGTTTTTGAAGCCAAGGGGTCGAATAGAGCCAATGAGTTAGTGATGTTTCTGTATTCTATCCTGTATTGTTCTGTCTTGTCTTTGCTTGCTGCCAGTGATGTCAAGGGTTGTTTTCTTCAATGATTGAGCCGACACGGCGCCATGTGAGTGAACTAACCTTAAGTCCAGATCCATGAACGGATCATAAGAGAACTTTTGAAAATAATAAATTTTCTCCGACAGGTGTTATACTCCGAGGCTGCTTTCACAAATTAAGCGATAAAACAAAAATGATCACAGGAGTACCAAAACTAAAAGCCGAAAACATGTGACTTTATGTACCGGAATTGTACACAATGGGAGGTGTGCCGCCTTTTCTCTCTTAGAAAGTCTATGACAATAGATAGTTCGGATATTTTCTGTTACATGTTTTCATTAATTAGGGTCCGCGGCCGTGGCTCAGTGGTAGCCAGTGCGCTTCCTGAACTGATGATGCTTCGATATAGTGTTTACGGGTTCGAGTCCGCCTTTCGACCACCAGGTATATGCGCGAGTCACATGTTGTAGCTCCGGCAATCGCAGGGTTGGTTTTTACGAGGTTTCGTCTCGCTTTTCCACCGTAATAAGGCTGTGCACAGTGTGAAGTGGATAATTCGTCGTCATGTAAGTGAAATACCCTTGAGTACGACGTTAAACACCAATCAAACAAACAAATCATTTATTAGGTTTTATACATTACTAAGGCAATATTACTAAAGAATAACAAACCGGACCAATAAACATGAATTAAGTTTCAACTTCTATAGGAAATAAGTGTCTGTTTTGACAATTTATATGTCGTTAATATGGGCATTTCTAATAGATTATCTTTTAATTTTCTCCTACTCACTTTTATATACATGTACTATGAAGTTTTTCCTCGATTAAACTTACTCACAACCCAATATTTTGGGCAGTCCGGATATTCTTTGACCAGTGATGATGAGGAAATCGAACCTTCCTTTCACAGAACAGCTAACTTTGTGTTGTAATGTTTCATGTTATCTGATTGAGGAAAAAATAACAGTCCGGACCAGATTCAACAAAAACGATTCTGATTTAAGTCAACTTCCGGAGTGCTGTTAAATTGATTATTTTTATAAATTAAAAAAAAAAAATTTGGATTCTACTCTTATTACGACTTGGCCATCGCTCACGACCACGATCCGGAAAGCCTGTAAAATAGCTTCATGTCAATTTCAATAAGAACCATGACATGGCTTTTCCTTTTTTGGCGTGTATATTATTGTCATTGGTCTATTATCGGTCTACAAGGTGGTAAAATCTATTGTTGAAAGTAAATATCGACAAATTTGTTTAAAGTTTGCATAACAGTTTTTCTAACAGTGAAGATTGGTTATGTTTTAAATAATTAATATATAAGCCTGTATATGCGTGTTTTCACGAAAGGGGGTGGGACTGGGGAGAGATGGAGGGCACCCTCATCCCTCTCCTGTGGTGCCGTCACTGTTCATAAGTCGTAAGTACGAAGCGGCTTGCTCGTAATTACAACTTTTAACTCGAAATATCGTACTTGCGTTGAACTAACTAGCTATAACCACATATTAACACTGCACCAGCTGCCATTCGTGTAGATAAAACACATCTGGTCACATACATTTCAGATGTGTACTTTACCCGACTAAAATGAACATCGGGGTTGTTAAGGATTACCAAGTCAAACAAAGAGCATACACTTCGACCCTTCGATCCACTCCGATTACACGTTGCACCAGAACTAAATTGGCAAATAGAACGTTACATGTTGTCCTATAACTGCTATAAGTTGAGACAGGCCAGCGTAGCTTTATGGTGGGCCAAGCTCGTCTTTAGTCGTCACTATATGACAGGAAGGAGTGTTTCAAAATGTCTAAGCGTTTAACCAGCCGATCACTTATTTCCAAGAACACCACGTCACAGTGTTTGTCTCAAGTCAACTTTTGTTATCTGACGTGCTTTTTGGCCAAAACGCACCCATCAGAAAGTTTTCGTCGTCAATGTTGTTCATAATGACATGTCCTCAAATTATTTGACGTGTAAGACAAGGTTTTTGTCATGTAACACGGCAAACCGGAAACACCAATCAAACAAACAAACAAACAAATCGTAACAACTTGAAGTCTAAGACCTTCGATGGGCGTAAATGTGCAGAAAAGCAATTACTCCAGCCTTGTGATTGGCTAGTTAAGAATGATATGTTTCGGTTTGTCTTCGTCGCGTTTCCTGTATACTTTGGTATGAGAAAAATCGTTATATGACGTTTCCGGTGTGCTAGGTTACGTGATGAAAACCTAATCTTACACGTCAAATAATTTGAGGACACGTCATTTGAAACAACATGCGCGGCAGAAAATTTTTGATGCGTGCGTGATTTTGACCAAACTCGCGTAACATAAACTGACGTGAGACAAAAAAATTAACGTGATAAAAAAACAGTTTTTCTTTGAAATGAGGTAAATTGATCGGCTGGTTAAACGCTTAGACCTTTTCACGTCATATAGTGTCGATTTAAATCGCACTTGGCCCACCATATAGTTTAACAGTCGATAAGATAACATGATAAAATATTGTGAAAGAATATTGTGAAATACAAATCAAGTCATTACCGGTATCCGTAATATGACCTATATACAGCTTGTCGGTGTAGAATAGTCGAAGCGGATTTCTTGTTATCAGGCCGTAGTGGAATAGGCTATACCTTACCCCGAATCTTACCGAAATAAGAACTACGAAAAGTAGAGAGGACATTGATTCTGGTGTTATTAACACCTGTTTTATCATCATATCAGGGGTAAGTTTAATGTTGGGTGTAGACAACGGCTGTGTTTATATATTAACTTAATACATGGTCAAGAGTGACGGGGCCGACATTATAACTGATATACTGATTAGTCCACGGGAAATATTCGGTCTGATCTTATGTAGGCTCATTTTCCCGAAGCAGAGCGGAAAAGATAGTCGTAAGAAGCCTTTTTTTTCAATTGCTATGCCGGTTGTTCAGAACTGTATTAAATTTAAACCATTGTTGTTCGACGTCACGTGACATTTGAGTTTTTTGTGACGTTACGAATTTAACCCTGGCTTTATATCATTTGAACAACCCAACCCTGCTTTTACAGAGGGCTTCTTTCGAGTGACGTCTCTTTAACCCATCACATCAGATTGGACAGAGAATATAATGTAGGTTATGCAAATCCTTTTTTTTCTTTCACCTGCCTTGCTTATATTGTTAATCGTCGATCTGTATGGTCCATGTGATACTTGACGATTGCACGTTTACTCAAGCAGAATATCAAGCAGAATTATGAAACCAGCCATGAACCGCATCAATGGCCTTGTGGCTAGGCCAGCGCTGCTTGCTGAGAAAGCTCCCTCTAGCGAGAAAAATGCAAACCTCGAAGAACACAATTGAATGTGGAATCATGGGTAAATCAAGAATAGTTGGTCACGTAAGCAGGCACATTACGCTTTACGACATTTCCCTTTTTGCCGGCCACATACGTAAATCTAAATAATATAGTGGTCCTTTGGCCTCTTCTTTCGGGCGTTATCAACATTTATTCAGGCGTTTAGGTAACTGTCGTTTTGGTAACTGGCGTTATCGCTGGCGGGCCTTTTGCCCTGCTAACGATTTATCTACGCCTTTATCTATCACAATTCCTCCAAAGCCAAACGAGACGTTCGACTTTAATGTAAGATACCAAAAAAGCCTAGTAATGTCCTTTGATCGATTTCTCAAAACGTTGATAACTTTGTACAAATATCTGTGGTTATGGTCCACACTGGTCAATGGAACATTAGACCATGTGCATTTAACTACGTTATACTGGTATATAGCTTCTAGTTTTTTTCTTTAGTTAATTTACACCTGAAGACGATTCAGGCATACGTATCGAAACGTTGTGTTCTATTACAAAACAAGAAGTGGTTATCCAGAAATTGTATACTTAAATAATCAAAGCCGTTAGCGACGGTGAAGTCTCATGTAAACTGAAAGAGGTTATTGTTCAAAGGTTTCTCGAATCCAAAGATAAACTCCCAGTTCAACTTATTCCTTATTTTCACATCCGATATAAACTTACTGTCCGAAATGGCTTAATCTTCAAAAACGATCGGGTCGTGGTTCTACTCAACATACGAAGCAGTATTAAAAACGTCATACAAATCTCACATTGGAATCTATGTATGTTTACTCAGTGCATGAGAATGTGTAGTATAGTTAAATTAAACAGTTGTGTCTACTTGTGAAGCCTGCTGAAAGTTCTAGGCTAATCAACCCAAAAGGAAACGTATCATGAAATGCACGATAAGCCCTGGCATAAAATATGTACAGATCTATTTCATTTCGACCGGAAAAAATATCTGATCTCTGTGGACAACACCAACGGTTATCCGGACTCATAAGTCTCATTTCGCTCGATATGGAATATCGTGTATATTGATTTTTGTTCACAATTTAATTTTTCTCAAGTTTGACAATTCTCCAAATCCTGGGGTTTCGACCACATCATGACTAGTCCAGCTCATCAAAAAGCTAACGATAGACGTGAAGTCTGCCAAGCGTCTATTTAGAAAAAATCTAAAGACGCGGGCTATGGTCAATTTCTTGCTCTTCTAGATTTCCTGAACTCCCTCACCCAAGGGATAGAAAGTAGTCCAGTCCAGCGCTTCATGAACCGAAGAAGCCACAACTCTATTTTCCAACGGCCAGCAATTTATTGAAACCTGGAACCAGTTTAAATTCTAATAAGACAAGATGTTGTTGACAAAACCACAAAAAAAGTCAAAAACAATTTAAAAAATAAAAAAATCTCCAGGTCCAAGTATGGATAGCATACCCAGACAACAGACACCCAGAAAAGCAGCACACAAACCTGGGATATCAGTCTATAAAAAACAATCCCAACCAAATCCCATAAAACAATCCACCAATGAACACCAAACTATTGTTACCTGTTCTCAGCGCATTGTGAAACCTGCCAGCTATCTTGACGATTATGTGCAAAATTGACTACAGAGCAAATGTTTAAAATCAAGTTAATCTTACAATCAGTTTATTGTTAATTACCATTGACTCTATTGCAGAGCGATTCCGTATTCAAAGTAACGTTCCCTAAGTTTAATATTGTATACGGTGTACTGCCAGTGGTCTACACCGCAAGTATAAGTGTTTATTTCTTCAAGGTTATTTAAGAGTGTTTACTTCGTTTAATGTTTAATACTGACTTTTCAAAGAAGGTAGGATGTTGCATTAGCTGTTTCTAAATAATGATTTCTCCCTCGCGACCCTAAAGCACTCCATTATTTTCTCGGTCTGAGCTCTTTCATGTTACGGCTGTCTAAAAGTAAACGTAAGAAAGTCACCCTCGTCTTCACTCCGTTTCAGGGGTGTTCTCTCAGTCATCTATAATGACCGAAATAAAAAACGAAATGTCTGGTAAAACAAATGCTGTTATAAATGTCAACTTTTCACAATATACGTGAAATATTTTAAATTAAGCAAGGCTTAAGTCGCAAAGAGCACACAATATATTAATCGTATATACTACATGAATTTGATATAACCGCATTGTCTATAGCATTTGTGGCATGTATACATTAATTTGTCTTTCTTAAAGCTAACTTACATATTTTTTATCTTATTTTACAGATTATTTCAAACATGCATAGCTCATTCAGAGGATATCTATATGCGACTACATTACTATTTCTTGCAACAGGTATGTGTAACAATCTGGTTATCAAAACTACTTTGAAAAATTATTTAGCGATTCGAACAAAATGTTCAGCCGTATAGAAATCTGCTGATAATTCTGATGGATTCCATTTATTTGTCTCAGTATATCTTGTAGGTTTAGGTGTGGATTTACGATTAGCACATGAAACAGAAAATAATATCTGAACATGGGATCAAATATTTGAGTGAACGTTTTATGACGACTCCCGATGTAATGCTGCTTCCAGTCCTGCGCCCTGTGGGGGAAAGGGTTGGCCATAGCCCTGCAGAATACTTCCCCGGCTTCCTTGGTCGATCGTAAGAGGCGAGAAAAGAGGTTGTTTTCTGTTGCCCTGGTGTTCGCAGAGCTAAAGGTTAACGGGAAGCAGATTTGTTTGTGATGTTCTATATTTGTGTCCGTCATCATATAAGTGAAATACCCTTGAGTACGAAGTTAAACACCAATCAAACAGATATAAAACATGCCTAATGTTTCCTTTTGCTAGACAATACAGAAAAATACGAACAAAAGTAAACCACTTTGAACTTTGAATAAAGCTAATAAATCTCTTTTACAGACACAAGAATACGTAAAATTGACTATTATAGCAAAAATTAAATCAAACTCAGAATGAACTTGGAGAATAAACAGAAAGTCCATATGGAGTCCCACTAGCTTCCTGTTGGTTCCCATGTCCTAATATGATAGACAATTAAGCGTAATCTATAGATTTGCCTTCAAAGGTACAAGGTAATTTTACAATCGGCAACTTACAAGATGGCAAGCACTAAGATTACTCTTAAAGGAGAGGGGCACAATTCTGTCCACAGCAAAGGCTTACAAATATATAGGTTTTAATGACACCCTGCCCAAACGAAGAGGAGCACAAGTTCGAACTCTTGTGTATCTTTTTCCAGGGCAAAGAATTATAAACATGCAGTTTTAATGCAGCCAAATCAAATTAAAATCAGATGTAAAACGCTGGCTTGATTTGTTTGTTGCTATTGAGATCTGATGCAAACACCATACTTCCAGTGTCAATTGGTTTCTTAAATTGACCAATCACAGACCTGCTTCTCAAATCTGGTTTGTACAGGGAGTAGATTTCCAACGACATACCAGAGATTACAGACTGCTTATTGTAACATGACAAATGGATATGCCGACAATAAACCAAAATCTTTCAAATAATAAACTTTGAATGGAGTTGACCGTCGAATTCAGTATTGATGATAATCTTGTAACATATGTGATCTGTGTTTTAATCGACAACTGAAAGGGTGAACCTCATTTGAACATTTGATTGTTTGTTTGATTGGAGTTTAACGGCGTACAATAGGGTATTTCACTTTAAGAAAACCACATCCCCCGATTCAGGGGATTGCCAAAGCCACATTGTGTGACTCACTCCTATACCTGATGGTCGACAGACGAACTTGATACTGTGAAAGGTAAATTAAAGTAGGATTAGTAAGCACACATGCTATCACTAAGCCCAGGCTGCGGGCCTTGAACATTCGAACACTGTATGTAAAATATTTGCCTTCGATCTCAACAGTAACAAACAAAACATTGGGAGCATTTTAGATCTGAATTTAATACATTGTATTGGACCCTGCCCTAATGAAGGGGGGACACAACTCTTATTTTATCCACAGCAAAGACTTTTCAAGTATACCTAGTCCACAGGTTACTATCAGGACTTAAACAGAACAATAAGACATTTATCCAAAATAGTTAAAATTCATTTGGTTGTGTTGAAGGTACGTGTACTGTAAGTATAACCATATTATACAATGCCACACAATAAATCAGTTAATTTAATTATTATAATTATCTTAAATCAAGGCAATCTTTGTGTTGAGCATTTACCGTGACTAGTAACTAATTCGCTTATAAATCCTTGGCTTTAGGATCGATGTCATGAAGAATGTATGTTGAGAGACATTAAGTCATTGGAAGACGGGAGTTTGTGTGGGTTCAAACAATTCAAACTCCTTGTAGAAAAAAATGAAACAGAAATAAAGTCAGGGATTTCTTTGAAGCTTGTTGCATCATTGATAGGAATAAAGAAAGACTTCTGTATTAAAGTTGGCCGTGTCTTATGTAAGACACTTAGTCTTGTAACAGGACATTAATTTAACCCACATACCCAGACCAGGCCAAAAGAAACACATACAGTTTGTTTGTTTTGTTTTTTTTTGCCATTATTGGTGCATCATACGCTTGAATACATTCTATCCCACTCAATAAATTATTTTGAATTCTTGTTAAACCAAACGTATCTGAGTGAACTGGATGGCATCATACAGTTACTGTTTGTCTCGAGTCCTGCTGCAGGCAAGCCGAGATTGTCATCATTTTTCCAGCTGATGACCGATGCATACATAAGGCTGATCATAATAAGACTTCGCCGTCTGGTGATAATCAGGGTGACATGTCACTCCTAGGGAATGTCTTTCAACATGCCTGGCTCCAAAAATATGAATGGTGATACTGCTTAATTGGTCAGTTATTGTGTTGTTTCAATAAAATAATTAATTTGGAAATGTTTCCTTTTTTTTTTTTTTTTGCTTCTTTCAGACTTCTCTGTCAATGAAATATTAGCCAAAATTTTTCTGAAATCTACAACGAATCTTAAATAAAAGTATGTTTAAACGTTACTATTTACTGACCAGTTGAAAAGAAAAACCCTGTAAGGGCCCACAGTGACCTGGAATGCCACACATTTTGTATATTATTGTGTCCTCATAGGAAAGATAAAGTGTGATTTAATTATGTATATTATTGTGTCTTCATAGGAAAGATTAAGTGTGATTTAATTATGTATATTAATGTGTCTTAATAGGAAAGATAAAGTGTGATTTAATTGTTGTGTATTTTATAGTTTAAAATTTGTATTGATATAAAAAAAATGTAATATTGTAAAATCCCCATATGTATTTGGGAAGATTTGTTTTGTTTTTTTCATTAGTGTTAAACACGGTACTCAAGGGTATTGAAATTATATGACAGCGGATAGTCTACTTGACACTGTTCCTTGCCCTACAATGGTGGAAAGCCCAGAGGAAACCTTCAAAATGGTGCTTAGTTCAGTTACAAAGACAAAATGGACACTGTTAAGGTTTGGGATCATTTCCACAATCTCCTAACTCAGATAGACACAATAACCAGCAGGGTGTCTTTAACGGGGGTGTTAGTATGTCAATTGTTCATGAAGATGAATAATGTATGACTATAACCTTGAATCAGTCCACAGAGCTGAACTATTCAAGGTCAGTAATTAACTTGTCCACAGGCTACATGCAAGCATATAGGTCAATTCTCTAAAAACAACAATTCCAAAGCATTTCCAAATTTTTTTTTTTTTTTTTTTTTTTTTTTG
>JARFOD010030900.1:0-10610 GCA_031763545.1 Mopalia muscosa
AATTTTGTAGGTTGAAACCCGTCCGGGAATCGAACCCACGACCCTCAGAGTTAGGCACCGAATCGCACGCTATCTAGACTCCGGCTGACTAACCTTCTATTTTTTGTAGAAAGCCGGGTGGCCGAGTGGTCTAGATAGCCTGCATTTACTGCTGGCGATTCGGTGCCTAACTCTGAGGGCCGTGGGTTCAATTCCCGGACGGGTTTCAACTTACAAAATTTTCTGAACAGGTATCTGTTCTAACTAAGAAAGTGTTATTCCAAAATAACGAAAATACTGTACAGGCTCAATGTGTCAAATACACTGATTACATGAAACTTAATCCATAATCAACAAGTATTTAGTAATGTTATAATTTTTCTCCGTTAAGCTACACCACCATTAAAAAAAAATTAACGTCAAGAAGGTGTATGCCTGCTGGAATTGTCACACAACAAACCCGGCCTGTGTTTGGTGATATATCATCTTAGTTTACAATCTGGAGTGATCTTTGACGAATCACAACACACCATTTATGATTACATGTATTTAACTGAGGAGAATCACACGTTTACAAGTTACATGTAATTACTACATGTAAAAATGTGCTTATTGCTACACACACAACTAATAAGAGTGATTGATGTGAACTATAAAAACTTAACACAAAAAGAGGATTAAATAAAATTAAAAAAAAAAACAAACAAAAAAAACAGCACTGAATGTTAAACAGTTTCTCTTTTAAAATTAAATGTATATGGAACATCAAATATCATTATAAACACAACCATTAAGCAAAAGGGACTTAATCCTGTCAGGCATTTTTGTTAAAAATTGAATTTGTACATCATTCTTTTAAACATTATTCCGGATTGTATTGACATTTCTAAACAATAGAAAAACAGCCACTCAAGCTATTCTCCATAGCCAAACCCTTCTAACAAGTCCACAATCTTTTAATCATTACTCATTTAATAATAAAAGTCTGTTTGGTGCCCTTTTCATTTATTTCATCACATGGTTTGATTAATATAAAATTAAAAACTTGTAAAAATGAGCAGTAATTGTAAAGAACACGATTAAAAATAGAATATTTGATTACTGTACAATATCAAGATGGTGATATAATATCTACCCAATTAATTGAAGGCTTGTTAAAACTATTAATTACATATAATTAGCGCTGCAGACTGATCAACTTAATTTTAACATGGGTTTACAGATCCTTTGTCAGTACTTATGATTAACAAGGGAATTAAAAAGTTTAAAATGGATAACAACTGATATGTACATGTAGTTATTATTTCTCACAAAAAAGGACTTTTAAAAGGAGGTTTCAAGGATAAACTTGTGGGTTCTCATGAAGTTTTTATTGTTAAAATGAAAATTGATCATCATTTGCGTAGTTTCCCAACCAGGGGCCTAACCAGAAACCAAAGTATGGTGTCCAAAACTGTCTTCACTTTCCTAAGGCCATATCTCTAGCATGTTAAAGTTTCTTAAAACAGGGTGTCCAAATGGGCTATTTTTCACTTCAGTGGGTCCATTTGGACACCCCTCTGCCTAAGCCTTTGCCCTCATTTGCATACTGTATAGAATAATTATAATGGTATTAAAATTTGATGAAACACTTGTTAAGACTGAATTACCATGATTATTCAATGAGCAAGAATGGGTTTAACTTGTCCAAGAAATTCCAGTTCTGGAAAACTTAGTATTATCTTTCTTATCTATTGGCTTTTTAATTATTTATTCTATGCAAAACATCACATGCATTTGATTAAAAATAACACGATGGATGACTGCCTTTACATGACAAGTAATGCAAGAAAGTGCCAAGTATTCACCGACTAGAGACATAAGGCTCCCTTACAACTGTCAAGTGTAAGGTGCGATTTTAAACACTGGTATCAAAACATATCAAAACTTATATGACGATGGCCACAAATACAGAACATCACAAACAAATCTGCTTCTCATTACCCTTTAGCTCTGAGAACACCAGGGCAACAGAAACCTAACGGGGCTAGATGTGAAGAAGCCATAATAACTGATCCATATTTCAGATTATGATCATTGAAAAAGTCATACACATGTAAAGGGGAGAGTACTGATTCCTGAACTGTATGGTTGGATGCATCATATGTTAAAGATTTAGATGGAGTAGAAATAGCTTGTAAACAGCTCTCCTTGAACATGCTGACAAAACACAAGTCACTCATAATGGACCTGCATGGCCACAGTTCATTGAACATGCTAGTAACCTCAATGATTTTAATATGATATTACCCTAAAATCTAAGGGGATATTATTCACCAGATACTCCTTTTAAAAACACTGACCTCAAACCGTCAAACGTATTTGATTATCACAAAATTGGCACAGTTTAAAAAATCTTTTATCTGATGGACACAATAGAAAAGGCTTTTGTTAAAATCATTGACAATAAGTCTGCTACTCGGCTAGCCAATACATACAAAGAATGTCTGATTTATGGGGCCTGAACTAGTATCAGATTAGTTCACTGGGTCAAAGGTGAGCAGCAAGCTTCTCTTATACTCTGGACAGATTACAAAACAGAGCTTTAAAAAGGTTTTAAATATACATGTCACATGATGTGGTGACCATTTTTACATATACATGTACCTCAACTATAAAAAAATTTGGTTGGCAAAGTTTAAATCTAATTTGATAAAATTTGACACTGTTCAATGACCATTTCTATTATTTATAGAAATGTTCATTGATTGATTGATAGAATATAGTGTATTGATGATGAAAACAGTGGCAAGGTTATTGTAACCTTATGAGGTTTATCTTAAAACGTGTCACTAGTCTCTAACGTATTCCAAGGCACCACATGCAAAGATTGATATTACCGATTGTATTTCATAATTGCTGTTATATAATAAATAGCAAAGCAAATAAGTTAATAACAAAAACAAAAAAATACAATAACAAAAAATAATTAATAAATTTAAAAAATAGCCACCCCAATACAAATAGATGAGAAGATAGCAAACAATTACTGTATCTTTACAATACATTAGAACTATGTTAATTAAAAGATACCACTTTCTAAAAAACAATACTAACGCTACAACGAATGCCATATATTGAAACATACAGAGTAAAACAAAAACATCAACATTATAATGACTGATAAACCTACAATAACCAATAAAACAGATTCATTTAGCATTTCAGAAACTATGGCTTGTCCAGTTGGTAGACTACTATTTTAATTATACAGACTTGACAAAGCTTTTGGTTCAAGGTTGGCATGGCACTTTAAAAGTTTTTGGTCTGTTGTGGTCATTCATGTAATAATGAATAAAGTTAATTGTGTTAAATTATAACAAACAAATATGTTTCAAAACTTTTAATCAAAACATATATCAAGCATATAAAGATTTTTTCATCAAACAGTTGTGACGTAGCCAAATGGGTTTGTACAAGGACTTCTATCAGTTTCCCCATACACCTACATCATCAAGGGTCTGACCAATCAAATCACTGTTTTAAAATCAATTTTTATGGCTTAATTGAATGTCAAAAGCAAAAACAACATTTCAATTGCTGGTAACATGTTTTGAAAACATGTTTCTTCCAAAAAAGTTTTTACTAATGCTTATTGACATTTAATGTAGCCTGTTTTAAAACCTGATACAGTGCACTATGTATCTTTTAACAAACAAATTCAAAGAAGCTAATCTTAAAAAATGATATACAGTTTTTATCCAGAAATTGTATAATTAGATTCAACAACAGTTTGAAAATCACAACTATTTAAAATAAAGCAGGTTTGTAAATGTTGCTGGACAAAGCAGGTATGTACATGTTGTGTAATAAACTTGTAACTAATCTCTTGGATAACGAATATGTTGAAGTTTGCTGGAGATTTCCTGGCACAGTTTCATGGTAGTGCCACAAAGACAACTGCGAGCACAAAGATCAACTGCGCTGGCGTCTGGGTCAATGACAACTCCACCTGCCTCTCGGATAATGACGTAACCAGCTGCAATATCCCATATGTGCATACCATATTCAAAGTATGCATCATTCATTCCTGCTGCTACCTGACACATGTTAAGAGCTGCTGAACCTAAACTTCGCATTCCACGGGCTGCAATTATTACATTATGGAAATTTTCCACTTTGACTCGAAAATTATCTGGAGTTCTGTCAGAACCAAATTCACTAACCAGCAGTGCTTCAGATAAGTTTTCAGTACTGTTGACTTTTAATCGTTTTCCATTGACAAAAGCACCATGTCCTTTCCTTGCTGTGTAAAGTTGATCCAAAATTGGATTATAAACAATCCCGATTTCTATTTCTTTCTGAATCGCTATGGCAATTGACACAGCCACATATGGAAATCTGTGTACAAAGTTCGTGGTGCCGTCAATGGGATCTACAATCCATGTTGGAGACTCTGTCAACTCCCATTTCATTCCAGACGCCACGGATTCCTCACCCACAAAACAATGATCAGGAAATCGTTCTTTTATGGTGTCCATTATATATTTTTCCACTTTTTCGTCAGTTTCAGTCACTAAGTCCATGGCCCCTTCCTTTGTCGTTACCACCTGCTTTTCGTTGTACGCATCTCGTATCATGCCACCTGCAGTTTTTGCCAAGGCAATCGCCTCATCGAATATCGCTTTAACATCATCAGTTTGCGACCCCGACATCTTAAACCAAATCTCTCAAAATATATCAATGGAAAGAGATAAATATAGTCAAAAGAGCCTATTTAAACAAACACACACGTGAGTTAACGGTTGATTAGATAAGGTAAAATGTTAGACCTGGTTGTATGCTCGCTGGTGGACAATATTGACATTCTATTTAAGGATGCTAAAACAATTTCAAATACGAAAAAGGATTTAATTTATAATTAAAAAAAAAAATATTGATAAAATGTAACGTTCAAAATCAATTCAGTGAAAATACAGTAAGATGATTTTATTTCTTGTTATCTGAGATATAGCTGAATCATTTTTGATTATGTTTATTTAAATCTAATAGTTGCCGTTTTTCATTCAAGTTTAGATGTTGAAAAACCCGCGATGTAACGAGATTTCATTTAAAATGGTTTGGCGGATTTCCTCTTTCTGTCTTCTGCAAGTCTTATGATTTAGCCCCATTTTTCGTTGCTAGGCATGTTTCCGCTCAGAAATCGAGAGTTTTCAAATGAACATCAGTCTTTTTTTATAAGAAGAAATGGCGACACCGAGATCTGTGTCAAAGGGTAATCGAAAAGGAACAAACTCAGCATTGAATGAAGCGATAAAAAATGTTGTCAATGGTAAGTACAACAACAACACTGCAATATTCTAAACTTTGTTATTTCTAGTGCTGAAAGGGTTGTTATGGGTTATCCGATTAATCGCAACTGGTCACAAAATTTTCAACAACTGCATACGAAGCTGCGAATAACAGGGGCTCGTCAAAACAGACAAACCGACTGACAGATAGACCAGCGATTGTCTCCTTTAACGACTCCAGCATGGGTCTGTTTTGGTCGAAAAAACGTGACAAAGCGGGTGCTTTCGAATAATCAAAAACTGTCACCTGTCGGCTGATGTGAATAGAGTCTGTTAGGCAAATGTTACTTTCTTCTGTTGTCTATTATATCGACAGTATGGTCCACTGAATCTGGTCGAATCTGAGGTGATTCGATAAGTTTGACATTCGGCCTTCTTGACCAATATACCCAATCAACAGACTGAAATGCACCATGTGACTTGGGTTTTCCCCGTTTTCGAAACTGCCATAACGGACATGATATAGCAGTATCATCAATAAAGCATAAGACTGCATTGACCATCAATACCTGGATCTACTTAAACTTGTATTATACAGTCAATAGAGCTACGACGTCCAGACAGTCATACGATTCCTTTAGAAATAATGCCTGCCTCCGAATAAAAAAAATTATAGTGAGTCTACATGGCCTCTTACCTTGTCAGAAAACATTCTCTCCAGTTTATTGAACTCTTTGAGGGACAGTTCTGAGCTGGGAGATACCCAAGCATGTCCTGCCAAACCTCGTTCTCAAATCTGGTAGACTGTTAAATTATTGGCGGAATAGAACACACCATCAGGTAAAGGTCCATTCTCACGGTGCGATTCGTAGTAACGATTTCAGGAGATTTCCGTTATTTGCAGAGTTTTGATTGGTCGCCTGTTTCGAACTTCATTATCGTCCAATCAAAATGCTGCAAATAAGGGGAATGCGCCTTAAGCGATATACCCTCAAGCATGACAAAAAACACCAATCAATCAATCACTTAATCAATAAATGGCTTAATCAATCAATCAAATAATTGCTGCTGAATGAGAAAAAAGCTTGAAATTTTTAATAAAATGGTCCTGGAAACTCATGGAAATCACAGTATATAACTATTGTATTGGTTTATTTTTGTAGCTTCTGGTCAAACAAGCCGCCAGAGGAACACAGTACAGTTAACATTAGATATTCAAACTATCGAGACCAAGGCGAAAGAGTCTGGATTACCTGCCCATTATTTTGAAAAGATTGTCAATGTAGCGGCTAGCAAAAAATTAGGTAATTATGTCATAGGAATTTAAACATTTATCCATTGTTGCTGTTTTTTGTTTTGTTTATCTTTTCAGTGAGCTGCACTTTACTGTCGTAGTCGACAAAGTTAGATTTCAATTGTTTTGTTCTTTTCTCTGTACCAACTGTAGCTTTGGAATCGATCACTTGTGAGTGACTAATTAGTTTGTATTAACAAGTTTTACCCATTGATGCCAAAATTGAAAACAACTTAATAACTGTTTTTCAAATGTTTAAAATTATTTTATGGGTACCAAAAAAAACCCAACTGTATATATGTTTAAGATATATATATTGAAGCTGACTATTATATATTTGTCCTTATTAATATTTATTCTGTCATATTTTGCTAACCTTAATATTTCAAATTAAAATTGAAAATAAATCCTATGCGTATGTTTTATTGTTTATGATAGCTGAAGCAACTAGCTCTAAACTGATAAAGACTCTAATACCAGAAACAGTGGTTCCTGAAGAAGCTGTTGTCAAAGCCATATCATGGATGTGTACAAATACGCCCTCCATCAATACACAGGTAACAAAAGGCTGTTTTGTCAAACAAGGCTGTTTTACTTTATGTTATCAATACACAGGTAACAATAGGTAGTCTTGTCAAACAAGGCTGTTTTACTTTATGTTAATGCTAAAGCGGTATCTGTTTAATGGCGTCTTGTTATTGACCTGTCTTGTCTCTGGTTGTCATCTGTGTTTGTAGTTTGAATTTACAGCCATATGAGAAATAACTTTCGGATATACCAATCCATCATCAGTTCAATCAATCAATCCTCCATCTGTTCATCCATCCACCCAAACCCAATCTAACCACGGACATCACTGATATCCTTGTCAAAACAGAATGATTCTTGAAATACTCACCCTAACATGTATTATATTATCTTTGTGTTAGGTCTTTAAAAAATGTATTGTTTCCTCCAACACAACCGACCCTACAAAATAGCTCCGAGCCTAAAGTTTTTATTAGCTTTTGAAACTTTTTTTTTTTGTTCAAAAGACCTTCACAAAATGGCATATTTTGATAGCAAACTCGTTTTTTGTAATGTTTTTTGGTCATGCAAGCATCTGTATAAGTTTTATTTAATATCTACTGCTCTGTACAAAGTAGGCAAAATAAAAAAATTGACAAAATAAAAAACAATTCCTGCCTGCCTAGACTAATTTTTTTTTAGCCGTTAGAGCAAACAAAACATTTTTTTTTAGGCCTTATATATAAATACATATTTATATTTTTCTTTACATAATCTGTAAACAGGCGCTGTTAATACGTTGGATCAATTTGGTGTTTGACTCCATTGAAGGGAAAGAGAAACTTCATTCCTTGTATGGAATACTCTTCTATTTTTTGGACAGTGACACCTTGGTAAGTACTTTGTTACTACGGCGGTTGTAACCATTTAATAACTAAAGGTCACCTGGTTAGAAAATGTTGAATAAAGATTCAGAAAACAAGTCTAAGGAGCTGTATCTTTATTGTGTATTAGACATGAGTTTTTATTTTTTTTATCAAAATTTAAAATGAGATTATATAGCTTTTAATTTTTTTTTTTTGGTTTAATTGGGGTTTTACACTTTACTTACATGTACCATTATTTCAGTCATATGATGATATGGACATAAAGGCAACACTATACACGGACAGATACGTAGACGGTTACTAGGATTTTGTTTGAACTGGTACATTCATAAAGTTTCCTAGTACGACGTTAAACCCCAATCAAACAAACAAACAAACATAAAGTTTCCTTGAGTACTAAACTTCACAATTTTCCTCGTAATCAAAAAACGAGACGACTGCTTTACCATACTTAATGAAAACATCCAGTCGAATGTGCCTGACATTCTTTTGTTGTTGTTGTAGATGCCGCATGTGTGTCACTTGCTCTATCAGCTGACTCAGAGAGAAGATGTACGTCTGTTTAGAGTCCGGCATCTTCTCACACTCCAGGCTGCTGTGGTAAGATAATGTAACCAATTGAATTGTAGAGTGTCTGGTCTGTGCTTCCAGTTCTCTGATACTCTCTAAGCTGAGAGGAAAGAAGGACTGACCAGTCTATTGAGTGCTACGTGTCTAACTAATTATTTTCCTTTTTTTCAAACCACTTTGTGGTCATTTTAGGATTTGCACAAGCTTTTACTAATGTGCCTGCTGTATTAAGTTCATTTGAGTAAAGCAGGTAATATCTGAAACTGGTTTCGATTTTTTAAAAGGGAATTATTGGAGGAGTTTATTCTTCTTTAGCTTCGATTTGTGTCTGTTTTATGTGAGTAAATTTAATCCCAAGTAAAAATAATGTAGAGAAAAATAAACAAATAAGCTTATTGACTATATAAGAATTTCCACTGACAAGCTTAACATAATAGAGTAAGGGGACTACTCCAAAGAAGGACGAAAAATTCCGTATCAAACCATCTGATTAGTCTGACACTTCATAACTGTATAAATATTTATGTTTCTCTGTTTTTACTTTACTCTGATGATGGTTTGAAAATAGACAGAAATATTGAGTCAATGTGAATTTTTCGTCCTTCTTTGGAGAAGTCACCTTACTCTATTATTGACTATTGAATAAGGCTCTTTGGTACAGCTGAATGTTTTCCTGTAGAGGAATGATCAGGAGACTAAAAACAAACCTCAGATTTTTTTTTTTTATGTGTTTCTTATATTTCACTCAGGGTCCACAGCCGTATTTGATGGGACTGCTGTCATTGTATAAACTGTTCTATCCCAACCTGGTCACAATGGCTCTCCCAAGGCAGCGAAAGGTAAAATGTTCTATGATAGGTATAAGGACATTACTATGTCAAATGATGTCTAAGAGCAGCTCTCTTGAGGATGGTATAAAACACCAATTTATCAAGCCTTCTTATGAAACTGTACACCTGCAGGTGGGTATTCAGCAATTCACATAGATTAATCAGTCTTGTCCAACAACGGAACCAGTGTATAATGTTCAATCACAGTGAGGCCAAAAGTAGTTTATGAGTAAATTAACCTCAGTTACAGTGTTAATCCACACATATTTATTTAATAAAAGGATGAAAGGTGTGGCGGTATTTTCTGTATACTGTGTGTTTGTTTGTTTTATTGGGGTTTAGTTTTCAAATCCCATATTATCCACAATGTAAACTAAAACTGGATCTCCATCTGGTCATTGATGTGGAGGTTTGCTGCTGGATGTTGATAATGCAACTTGATGTCCTATATCTTTAACATTAGTCTATGTCCTATCTATTTAACATAAGTCAATGATCTGATCATTTTGAAATAATTCCCTATCTTTATAACATTAGAGTGTTTCCCTATATCTATAACATTGGAGCCATTGATCCAATCAGTGAACAATGATTTCCTATGTTATAACTTGGAAACCAAATGATCCAAGTCAATTATAGCAATGGTGAGTTTCTAAAACTAAATTCATGTTTTACCAAAAGTAGGATATCCGCTCACACTACTGTAACCGTTTGCTGAAGGCTGCTTAGATCGTGCTGCTCAATTCCTATCTCTATAACATTGGATAATGATTTCCTATATAATAACATTGAAGTCAAGGATAAGAATCACAATGAAGAGATTTGTCAGTGATCAGCTAATGTACTCTGGCTTGCTAGACCAGTGGAGAAATAGACTATTTGCTAATATACAGTTACCGGTATGTTGATAATCTAATTCCAATAGTGGAAAAGACTCCTGGCTAATAAACAGTTATGTTGATAATCTAACACCAGTAGAGAAAAAGATTTTTTGCTAATATACTGTTCTGTTGATAAGCTAACACCAGTAGAGAAAAAGATTTTTCGCTAATATACTGTTCTGTTGATAAGCTAACACCAGTAGAGAAAAAGATTTTTTGCTAATATACTGTTCTGTTGATAAGCTAACACCAGTAGAGAAATAGATTTTTTGCTAATATACTGTTCTGTTGATAAGCTAACACCAGTAGAGAAATAGATTTTTCGCTAATATACTGTTCTGTTGATAAGCTAACACCAGTAGAGAAAAAGATTTTTTGCTAATATACTGTTC